>JABFPN010006238.1:0-11861 GCA_022817305.1 Leptoteleia sp. ZL-2020 | reverse complement strand
GGGGGGGGGGGGGGCAGGCTCGGAAATAGTCTTGAGTCATTTTTGTTTGTCGTCCGCGGCGCGCTGCACAATGCGTTTCTCGCAAAATGGCGCGGCACAATGAGTGGCGGCTGATTTATCGCATTTAAATGAACCCTTTACCGTGTAATTGCAGTGTGATGCATCGAAATGATTTGCGAGCGGGGCAAAAGCTCGGCGTACCTTCGGCGTCGGCGTTGTACTGCACACCCGCGCCCGAACGATCTTGCACACGTTACGCGAGCGAACCGCACGGCCCTTTAGCGCGAATGGTAACGCGTCGAATGGCCGTTGCCGTGACGTCAGCGGGTAAACCGGATAACAAACGTTAGCGGATTATGGGCGCGCGGTCCGCTCGCGTCATTTTACGCCCGTTAATCGATTCTGCCTCGGCCGAGTCGTTGGGAAAATAATAGCGTCGTGTATCGGCGGCGCAGGTTGTGTGCCACGCTGATTTATGCGCGCGCGAGCCTTTCGCCGCTCTCGTTTTCCACTTGGAGAAGCGATTGCCGAGGTGACGAAATGTCGGCCGATCATTTCGCCGGCAAGCACGCGGAAGCGGAAACGATGGGCGCGCGCACCACCACCGCTATCAATCGCCAATTCAATGAATACGTTCGACTTTAAATGAATTAAAAGTCGCGACTTTTATGTAACTCGGACGGCCAATTGGATTTCCAAATGTCAAACGTCGGTTCGAGACGGACTCTCCGTTGTATTTGGGTTGCGGGAGTCCAGCGTCGACTTCTATCTCGGTTCACCTATCAGTTGTAAATTATAGCTCGTTAGTTTTTTTAATGAAACAATCATTCGTCCCGAAACAATTTATGCGTCTTTATATAGTGGTTTTAATTGAATTGTTTTAAATCGCGCTGAGAATCGAGCCAGACGCGTAATTCAATTATTTTTGCGAAACGCCGCGAGTCCCGTAATTCAAATGGTGGTCGGGTGTTTACTGAAAACGGCGCAAGTGTGTCATACGAATACGGTTAAACCTCTTCAGGATATGAAAGCATGATTTATCTAAGTGGCGAGCGGTAATTCGTCGTGCTTATGCATATTACGTAAAAACCGCTTACATGCTATGCTGCTTCTTGTTAAAACGAAATATGCCTCCAACTCTCTTTGGGTTTAATCAACCTTTCATCCTGTTCACGCAAACATCCTCTTTTGATTGCTACGATTTACATTTTCGTTTCGCCTGGCGTTTCGTGCAAATGTCATTTTCGTTGCTTTCCAATAGGTAACTGCTGGGGTCGTGGAAAAGGACTAATTTTGGCATAATTGGTTTATCAGCTTTAGCACGATGTTATCGCAGAAGAAATATATAAATAAGAAATATGGCAAATTGTACTTCACTGCAATCGATGGATAAATTCCTCATCTTATCATTATTTCCTTAAAAGTATGATAAAAGCAATGAAAAATATAGTAAGAATTGATAAGAACATATTTATTTTGCCATACTTTTATAGGAATAGTAACGAGCATGAAAAATTTGTTCTGTAAATGCCACAAAGTGCAGTAATATTTGCCATAATATTTCTTTCTTGGCACTTTGGAACTTTCTCAGAATTGTTCCTTTGTCTCCTAATGATTTTCTTTTTAAATTTTAATTATCTGAATTCTCAAGTGTACTTTAGGGATATCTTTAAAATTAAACCCTGCTATTTAATTATTCTAAGATTTAATTTCAAGTATAAATATAATCAACTCAATTTGAAGTTAATTTCTGTACATTTCAATTAATAATTAATTTGTTCTTAAATTTCCGTATTCATTAAATAGATAAATAATTTAAACTTTCAGTTAAAATATTTTAAATTACGAAAATATTGATGATATAAAACACTTATGCACTCTAATTGTCACGGAGTACATTTCATTTTTTTTTAAATATATTTTTTCATCAGCCTATTTCACCATTCAATTATGTTTCGATCCAAGTAGAATAAGAAGAAGAAAAGAAGTAATGGAACTGAAATTTTATTAACATACAATAAAACCAAAGATATGCATGGTATTATAATTTACGACCTCTCTTCGAACGAAAGTAATTGTTACAACTTTCCTAAACAGAATGTACAACTGTAAATATCATTAAAGAGTATAATGAACATATTAATGGTAAAACGATTGAAGAAACCAGTTTGCGCAACACGTTACGGAGCCACACAAACAAAGCCCCAGCGGTTGTAAAGATACGGAGGACTGGGGGGATTCGAAAGAGGGTCAAATCGCGATGAGAGAGCAGAGACGATGTGTTTGCCCGGCTGAAGGGTGAATATGCGCGGGACCTGGGGAAGGTCATGGTCCGCATAAATGGGCGCCGGCATAGGCGCAATGAGAGGCCCGGGACAAGTGGCTCGCTGAATTATAGCGCGGGAAACGCGGAAACCGGGATTTTCGTTTTGATGAATAGAAACGATATTAAAGGAGATGGGAAAGCGAGAGAGCCGGACGAACATGGGAAGCGAGGTTAGGCGCTTGAGGAGGGAATTAGTGTTTGCGACGCTTTCGGTATGCGTGAGGCCAACGAATGGATGGCCGGCGTCACGCCACGCGGACCCCGAAAGTTATGGTTATTGCCGCGGGAACGGAAAAGGTGCCCGGATAAAAATAATATCGCGCTTTTACCAACAGCCCAATTTCGTCGCGATACCTTTCAATATTCGATTATGATTAATGCCAGCATCTCTAATAATAAACTCCGATCAAATATTCGTCACGTTTCTTCTGCTTGATTTTAGATATGAAATTAAAGAATTTTCCAGTAGGGATTAAATTCGACGTTAGTTATTATTTTTATTTTGAGATTAATTTTACCGTTGTATATAATTTGCCCTTTTTCGTTTAATGATTGAAAAATTGTGTTTCTCAATAATGTATTTTACAATTCCTTATATATATACAAATGTGTTTCCTGCACTGTAAAAAATATATAAGACAATTTTACTATATTTAATAGGAACTCTGATATATAGCAGTTAAAACTTATAAATTATTGTTTTTAAACAGTAAAATTTTGTAGTACTATGAAAACGTAAAAATTTCATACTATTTTATCCATCTGTTTTAATTTTTCGCAGTCAAATCTGATGAGTGAATGGAAATAGTCCAGTAAATATTATGGAATCAATGCGAGCGAGACTAAATTTAGTCTTGTGAATGTCTAATAGGAGTCTAGATACAGTTTAGCAAATTATGAATTCAGATATGATCCCCATACTTACGCCAGATTGATTTGAATATGGGAAGAGTTTGGGAGTAATATGACAAGAATATAACAATTAATTTAGAAATATTCCCTAACCCATACTACTCTCAAACTGTATCCAGACTGTATCCAGACTCTTGCCAGACATTTACCAGTCTTATTTTAGTTTGGTCTAGATTAATTTCATGCTGCTTCCAGATTCTTTCCATACTTTTATCAAACATATCTTTTCAATTCATAAATATTACAAAAATAATAAGTAAATTCTAGTTTTTTTTATACATATACTTCTATTACATTAAATTTAAGATTCTATTAAATTCATTTTAAGGACAGTAAATTATTATATCCCATTTTTCTGAATGGATTTTTTTATACAGCCGTATGTATTTCATTTTTGCTAGAGTTAATTTAATGTTTTCGTAAAAAATATTATTAACTCTATTATTTCTGTAATTCAGCCTCAACATTGACTAAAATAACATGATAAAACCTTTGGAATGACATTTGGATTTAGTAATATTGTCTGGAAACATCAATAATGCTGATATTTATCTACCCTTTGCTCATAATACGGAATCGTAAAAACATTGCAATGTTTCATTTTACCCCGTATTTATAGTTACATCCCTTTACATCTAATTTTTAATTGCCATTAAAGTATCCGTATCTGAAATTTTGCGTCCTACATTTAAAGCATTTCGCGACATTTAAAGGACATTCTTGACGTAACGCACAGCACAACTCGGCTACGAGATGATGCCATTAACGTCGAGCATAATTTTCACAGTAGAATAAAAATTCTCCCCTTGTCGAGTAATGCGCGAAATTCTTATTGCCACAGCGAAATATTTGCCCGTCATTAAGGGCTGCCTTTATATGTCGTGCTTTGTGCAAATGATGTACAAACATCATCGTATTCCGTTAAATAACATCATTCAGATTTTTCATTGGACAGTTTAAATAGAACAAAAATGAATAGAAAATTAATAATATTAAAACGGTGTGTTGAGAAAGTTCGGTAAACAAATTATATTTCATTGTATTGCAAACAGAGGATTAAGTTTGTTTACTTATCTTGTTTGACATACATTTTAAAAGTGTTTATGACAATTTTACATAATTTTACGATTCAGCATGATAAAAATAGTCATTTGCCTTATAATATATAACAATTATGACACGTAAATAAACGTTATCCTCAACTTTTTGATACAGGGTAATAATTTGTTGCCTAAACTTGTTTTTTTTTTTTTTTTTTTCAATTTTTGCTGATAAATATTATGATTTCATCGGTGGAAAACAATGGTTAAAAAACATTTGAAATTGTATTTAAGTATGGAATTGTACATTCAACTGTTATTAACAAAGATATAAACAATGTTGTTAACTTATTTTGTAGTCAAATTTTCGTAATAATGCGTAAATAGATTAGTTTCTACCATCTTTATGAGAAGCACGTACAGCACGCAAGACATATACTGTTTGCATGGTTACTTCATTTAATTAGTAGAACTGGTTCAACCTAAGAAATTGCTTGTTTATGCCAATCTCATTACAAGGACTGTATGCCTTATTGAAATTATGTTTGAATATAGTATTAATGAAAATGAAAATAATAATTGTACTCTCACGATGACGCACGCAGAGAAAAAATTTGTTAAATCAAATTTATTGAGTTGTTTTAAATTGTTAATTTGAATTTCATTTCATTTCAAAATAATTTAGTAATTATTTAAATTAATTTTCCGGTTAAATTAACAAGATATTTTTGTTGAATTAAAAAGTTGTTTCGTTGATGCAATTGAATTGATTAGAAAATGAAAATGATTTGATTAAATCAGCAAATTAGTCTATTAAATTATTAAAATAATTCTGTTGTGTAAACAATAACTAAATATTTGGTTCACTTGACAAAATTGTTCTCTGCGTGCATTTATGAATCTTCCTTAAATTCACATTAAATTCTCAAATTCATTCTTCACACAATTTTAGTACTAGAAAAAATGTTGTAGAGTAGTAAATTGTTCTTAGCCTCAAATACTCAAATGAAATAACTTAATTTAATACCAGTAGACAATGCATCTCTTTAATTCTTCCCCTTTTCTTAGTATGACTTTTTTTAATTCACTATTAAACTCTTAAAGTAAATAGTCTGTATAAAAAGTGAAGATTAAAAAAAAGGATCTAAACTCGCAGATAACATGTTAAAGAAACAAAAATTCAATAATGGATTTTTCTGCCGAGATATTTCACGGCTTGGCGTTATATCAGATGCTTTTATTTATATCCCAAAACATGAAGAAATATGACTAATAAATCATTTATACTCATAAAGGCGTGTATATCTTGCGTGCACGGGGCGTGCTAATAGCTGAGCGCCTAACTCTCGGCCACCTAACCCAACCTGTAACATCGGTAGCACGTGGTCGCCCGCTCGTCGTCCATGAAAAGCGAGGCTCGATTACTCCGTCCGGGAGTTAAAAGACCCGCTCGGGTGTGGCTCGAAGCGTCGAGCGCCATCTGGTTGCGGCACCGCGCACCTCGGCTACCGCGTTTTTGGCGCGCTCAGCCGCAGTCGGCAAGGTAGGATTACCCGCGCGGGCAGTCTAACGGCCCGAAGAAGTGTAATAAAATGGATGTGAGATGACTGCGCAACCTTTTATTATCTCCCGAGTGGTTATAAACCACAATGGATTGCTTCATTTTAACGGTTATGCGCTCGTCATTCATTACACCGCTAATTTCTGCTACTAGATAATACGGCACACGCGAACGCACACGCGTATTTGTACAAAGATTAACCTATAATTTATGATTTGTTTTCAACACAAACGAAACCATATGATGTCCCTAAATAGCAAAGAATATTTATCGTGCATTCTAAAAGGTCTTCTAAATATACCAAGCAAATATTCTAATGTCTCACTCGAGACATCTATTTCTGGTATATTATTGGGAGATTCGTCATATATTTGTTTAATATTCCAGAAGTGTACCATAAATACCCTAGTAACACATAATATTTGTACAATATTATCAGTATATCGCAATATTGGAGATACTTTAGAAATATTCTAATATCTTTTTATCAGATAATAAATATCTTAATCATATCAGAGATATCCTGCGTTACTAGGAGAATTGGACAAAGGAGTATTTTAAACAAATGTTAAAATATTATAAATGTATCTTGCTAATAGAGATATTTTACATTAGTATCAATTTATTGTTTTTATTAATATTGCTATTATATAAAGAAATAATTATTTGCAACATCAATACCAATTAATATCGATTAGCAGTTTGATTTATCGTACACATCATCGCCGGGGAAGAACAATAACTTTATTTCACCGCAAAATTATGATATCAAAATCTCGGAGTCTTCCGTTGACACGCGGCGAGATGTTTCGGTTGAAAGTTTAGACATTATGGTTGCCCGGGGGACTTAATAGGGTACGTTACAAAAGAAGAGAGAGGCCAGGCCCCTAACGCTAAGGAAACACCCCTAGAGCCATTCCCACAGGCAGCATGGCCTCTTGGCCGACGCGGAACTTTTATTCGCGATGAGACCCAATGGTAGCAGCGCTAAAATATAGCGTGAGATGAAGGATCGTTGTGGTCTTACGAGATGAAGGTAGTCGAAATGAAACGCGCGTAGAAGAACCCACGTTGTTACGCTCGTAACATCTTCGTTGGCCTTTGTTATTTTGCGTCCAGCGTCCAATTTGTTTGTTTCGCGAAACGGCGCGGTTTCGCCGAGCGCGAAAATGTTCGATCAGAGTGAAGTAAATAAATTATTTGTACCTGTGACAAGGCCAAGTTAGTTATTGTTAACAATGAAAGTGATCTTGAGAATAAGTAAAAGAAATGTGACGCAACCAAATTTATTGGTAATAATAAATAATTTGCTTATTATCCCCGGATTGTTTTAAATGATGCGAGAAATTGTTCGCAATGTGTGTACCAAAGATGGAATGGTTGGTAACAATGATTAAAGTCGGTGGGAGATGATGCAAATGGATGGAACTTTTAATGGATTCCATTTGTATTATGGCCGATGTAAGTTGTTGTCTTAAGAGGCTTAACAAGTACGCACGCTACTGGCAAAGGAAGTCAACGCGAGCCGCTAATAAACTGTGGACATTAAAATAGAGGGGTGTCGGTATCGACGAGCGGGAGGCATTATCAGCGCTAACTGAGATGATCACTCTCTTGGGTGGTCCGTTATCTAGTTGCGCCAGCCTGTGTCCGTGGCTTTGCGAACACGCTAACTAACTAACTGGCATTTACATTGCTAATTTTGCAAGCATCCAAAGTGTAATGATACGTAACGCGGACAATGCTTGTCGGGAATGTAACTCGTGCGACACTCGTACGCTGGCCATTTTCGAAATTGAAGAACCAGATTGCGACATCATCCGAAACACGCTAAACTGGTTGAGTAATTACGCATCGGGATTCTCTGATATTTAATCGGCCGCCAATTACACCCGGTGCTGCCGTATAAAAATGTAAGTTGCCGTGTAAATTAAGCCGACCGTGCGACCGTGCCGGAAAAATCAGTATCGTGCCCAGTACTGACAAGCGGGAGAGAACAGGCACGGTACTGGCTAACAACGGTTTAATTATTCCAAGAATTTAATAACATAAATTCGCTAATTAAGTTGTATTTTTTTAACCGAGAATCTTTGCATATTCCCTGTATATTAAAAAGAAATTACTAATACCAAAAAACTACTGGTCACCAATGTATTGCCAACCGTTAATTGTGAATATTTTAATGGTAAAAGTAAGTGGTAAATTGTCAAGAGTTGGTAATCCGTACTGTGCCTTGGACAATTTCACTTTAGAACTGGGCCAACGGATGGCCGACGCTCACCGATACCGCGCCGGTACTCGACCGTTTCTCAATTTCCAGTTTTCTCGAGCCGAACGGACGGTATATTTCACCGTTCTGAGACGATTTATATCCGGATTTGATTTTTATGATTCTTCTCACGCACAGTAGGGCCGTCGCGGGGCTGGGTGGGAGAGTTAGCTACAATTCAAAACTCCAGGCAACTTGAAATATCGGCAATTTTTCTCAAACCCGGCATGAAAGAGTCGTAGAAGGAATAGCCAAGGGCTGGAAGACTACGGTGGCTACAGTTTACGATGACGCGTAAATACATCCCGACGTCCCCAACTTTTACAAACCTTTCCTTAAACGTGGGACGAGTACATGTGAGAGGCTATTTCTATGGGGGTAGTTCACGGTGGGTGCGGCTCCTTCATGCACTCGGAGAACTCCGGCTTCAGCATTTATGCAGGTTATATCTTGCTTTTGCCAGACTAGACGCGCGCCTTAACTCTTCCACCGCCCGCGGGTAGAAAATAAAACGTACGAAGAAACTTCGTCGCGTTGCTGTTATCTTCTATTTTTTTCTCCCTCCCCTCCCCCTTCTTACGGCTGCATTTATGCCCCGCTTATTCTTCGCGGTGTCATTGTGTTGCGAAAAATGTTCCAAGTTACGGTCCGTGTTGATTCCACTTGAATATGATCTCCTCTTTTATACCCAAAGATAAGGCATCGCCGTATAAATTACTTAAATCATGATTTTCCGCGTTTGAACATCTGAATTAAGCCATCAAGTTTCTAATCTTGGCGCATCTTTAATCGTAAATCATACGAGCTTTCCCGGCAATTGAATGTTTATTAAACGCCGCGGTCGTACCGGTATAATAATTATTACATTCTCCGTTAAATTATAATACAACCAATTTGAGGTGGGATTTTTTTTGAGCAACGAGTAATTTTAAACTGTAAATATAAATATGGAGGGAGCGAGATTGCAGGATTTGCTAACATCGCGGTATAACTCCGTCAGACTTCAAGTTCTATCGTTGCGTATTTGAAAAAAATACACGAATATATGCCCGATACGTGCGCAGCATGCAGACGCGTTTATTAATTTAAATATAAATATATTTGAATAATTTGATTGCACAAATTGATTAGGTGAATAGGTTGTGCGCCGAGGAAATTTTATTTCATATAAATTAATCAAGTCTTATATTCATAACTAAAGGTTAAAATTCACATTAACGATATTTTCCATTTGGACGTTAATTCTAAAATTGAAATAAATGATACATTTGGCTGAATCTATTCCATCTAGAAACAATACTTTTCATAAATTTATATTAATATAATTTTATCAAAAACAATTGAAATTGATTTGCTTATCAATCACTGTTGATTCCTCAAGAGTTTGGATCTTAAAAATCGATTATTAGATGGAAACGAAAGCGAGTCGTAATTTGCCATCGAACGAAGCGACCAAAATTGGCGTCGTTGAGTGTTAGCGAGGACAAACCGGGCGAGCACTTTTAGCGTTCTAGCAGAGCCGTAATCCTTCGCCAAGAGCAAAAGTAGAGTAGCGCGCACTGGATCTATTCGACGAGGACTAAAGCAATGGGGAAAAGCGGCGGCGGGGAGGAATCGAGAGGGGAAGCGCGCAATAGCTCCTCGACCGTATACATGCAGTCGCATCTCTATGTATAACGTAAAGTAAACCCACTTTTGTATACTGCGGGACGTCTCGCTGCGCATAATACACTCTCCTAGACCGGCACATAATACTGAATACCGTACCCGACCAACGTACGTATTGTACGGGCCAGCTCACATATATTACATTTTTAGATACCTCTACATATGTCTGCGTATATAACTTTATACTTATATTTACCTACGTATATGTATTTATATGTGCATTTATATATATACTCACGCGTATCTATACCTATTCTGTATGGTTCAACTATTCAACTTGGAGTGTTGTGGTGTACATTGTACGTATTACGATGCGCGAATCGCGTGCCAAAATTATATCGACCCTGAATGCTTGGCTTGATACGTTAGCATTTGTTGTTTTTATTCGAGGTTTCTTTATCCAGCCCGCGCCGAGTTTTTCTTTTTGAACGAGGGAGCCCTCCTTTTTTTTTCTTATTTCGTTCTTTGTTTTGGGCATTTTTTTTATCGAGGAATTTGAGTGCTTGAAGAAGCAAGTATAGCGTGATAAGTTTCGAGGAGTATCCACATGGTGTTTTGAGGAATTTCGGCAGGATCGTGGAATTCAACTTAGTAAGATAAAATGCATGCCTCGGGAATAAAGATGTTCGCCGTGGAAAGTGAGGGCTGATTAAAACAAATTTTATGTGCCATTATTTACGCGCGGAATATAAAATGCACCTTGGCGTACGTGGTTTATAAATAAATATAATAAATAAAGGCGTTTGGCAACGCCAGCGGTATGGAGTAATCCCCTGCTATTTGTTAAAAGTTCAACTTTGTGTTGCGGCAGATCGGGTTCAACGTTTGGTCCGGCATCAATTTCCTCACCGTTGACGGACTTTTTTCTTTTTTTTTTTTTTTTATTACGAAAATTATCGAAAATTTGTCGCGCTTTTCGCTCGTTTATTGCAAATGCCAACGTTTTCGTACGCGAAAGCTCGCGCACCGCGGCGAAGTAACGGGCAAACATAATATGAATAATTCGTAATAATTTGTCCGCAGCGCGGGAAATGATTCTCTTCCTCCGCTCGTAAAGCTCGTAAATCGCGACGTCCGCTAATTCACTTTTGAATCGACGATATTCCGGCGTCTCTTCGGCGGTTTTGCATACGCGGCGTACGTTATGCTCCTACTGCAACCTAATTATAATTTCATCTGTGGGTGCCGGAGAGGACACATTCGCGGAATGCGAATACGACTGATGGCGGCTCTGTGCACGTGCAGCGCGTGCCGCGGTCTGTTTGACTCGCGGTCACGTTTTGCGCAACATAGTGGCCTGCTTGTGGAAACGCAACTTCGCAAACGGGTCTTATGTCACCCTCTCGCCCCTGCTGCCTCCCCCCTCCCCCCTTCTACCCGGCCGTTAGACAAAAACATCGACGCGCGGCGATTTGCCAAAACCCATGGACTTTCGTTGAACGCTCGTGAACATTTCGCGGCTGATGCAAATTGTTCGTCGATGACGATAGACGAACGGCGTAAATATAACCCCGCGGCGCGTTTCTTTGGTACGTTCAATGAAATTTATTTGTAATTGCCACTGAGTTTTATAATATAACTCGAGGGATATGCCCGCATTTGTACTATTCCTTAGAATGATGTAGTATATAAAAAAAATTGTTACAAAATTGTGTCGTAACCGAGGAACAGAACTTGTTACCTGAAAGTAACTGGTTGCAATTTTTACCATCATTTATTAGTGTCCTGTGTAGTAAAAATTTTACGACAGTTACTAATACTTTAATACTTTTCTAGCAATAATGATTTACGATTTAATTTTACATCAGTGTCATTGTACACTCAGAAAAAAAATATACTTACTTTAAGAAACCTGTACAAAGAAAATATTCCTATTAAAACTAATAGAAAATCTATTAAAAATAAGAATATTCAGTTAATATACAATAGATTAAGGTTTTTAAATTAAAAGGAATTTCATTTTATAATAAAACTTATTTCAGATAACACTAACCAGATATTCTATTTATTATAAGAATATGTCTATTTGAAAATACACATGCGTCGTTCAATTGTTATTGTCGTACTTTTTTCTTTCAGTCTATA
>JABFPN010006237.1:0-11861 GCA_022817305.1 Leptoteleia sp. ZL-2020 | reverse complement strand
TGATTTATATTCGTAATTTTCAGCATTCGTGACTCAGTCATGACAAAAGCATGACGAAAACGTGACCTTAACGTGATTGAATGCTGAAAATTACGAATATAAATCATGTCTTAACATGATCAGATCACGATGTGATCGTGACTTAACCATGGCTTGATCATGATTAAAGTATGATCAGAAATGGTCTCATTTTGCTCATCAGTTTTAGATCAAAAATCAATCATAATTTTTTTTACCCGGGATGTTATAAAAAATGCACATTTATCTCTGAGTTAATATAAAGCGTCGTAGCAACTACTAATAAAATTCTCTCGATATATCTGACCGGTCTATTGCATGAAATGCAAGACAAATATTTCTACGTACAGTTTGAAAACAAATTTTTATGAAGGAAGCTTGTAGCTAGATTTTTCAATGACTCGACATTGCAATACGACTGTAAGTAGCTGTAAAAGGAAAAGCCGATTTAGCGTACGGCGAAACGCATCATCAAAGTGTGAAAACATGCTGCGTCGAGTGCCTTTACTCGCAAATCCTTTACCCGAACGTTTCGCTGTCTTATAGATTTGACTGCACGTTCGATACATACATCCGTTGTCGTCGCACTAAATTCTCACTCCAATCGCAGCATCGCGCGAGGTGTCCTATTTTCAGCATGTTCAACTTTAGCTGCAAATTAATTTGGCTCTATTTAGCAACAACCGCTTCTTCCGCACTCAAGGCAATATATTATCTTAAACGAATTTAATTATCATCCGTATTGCCAAATCAACGTATATTTAGTTAAACTTAATATTTATTGGCGAAGAGATTTCTCTGTCAATGATGATCATAAAACACGAGTTAATCTCCAGCAAGACGTAATACGAATGAAAATCATTCCGGTTTTACTTGAAAATTTTAATTAACGATTTCAAACGAAAAAAAAGCGTGCCTTTGAACCGAAGTGGGAACTGAATCTACCAATCTGTGCCTAACTAAAAAGGTGCGCTAATCAGTTTTCACTGATTTTAAAATAACTATAAATTTCGATTTTGGATGATTTCTTATTTCCGAAGGATACATCAAGTTGTCAAATTTTGTGAAAACAAAACTCTTCATAAACGCGTTCATTAATTAAATAAATAATTAAAAACAGCGAAATTACTACGACAGAATTTAATCTATTCTAATAAAACGCTGTTAATACTGAAAAGGCGACTTAAACTCTTAAAAGTGATGGAAGACCAACGTAAACTACGAGATTCTAAGATCACTTCATCATTTGGATTATAGAAAGCTTCGATGCATTCGAGGAAGTCGATGTATTTCTCAATTTAAAATGAAAGTCTCACTTCAAATTATCCCATCTCGATGATCAGGGCAAGCTTTACGAAATAATTCACATACATTTTAACTTAAAACACGGATCTTCGTCGTCCATGACAATGATGTTCATTTTGGAAGAGTCGAATTGACTGTAAGATAAATGTTTCGTTTTCTTTATCAAAAAAAAATGTAGATGGTGAAAAAGGCAGATGTCAACTTATTAACAATTGGATTTTTCGCATTATGGATTTTTATAGTACTCACATCTCTCATTCTTAACAACGAATTGGATATCCCCAGAGTGTACGACATAATTAAATTGACAACCACACGATTGCGTAGGAGATGATACAACACTCCTAAGAGATACCACTAATACTTACTATAACTTATTACTTACACTCAGAAAAAAAATATACTTGCCATTTAATATAAATGGAAATAATTCTTTATATAAATATATGTTTTCTAAGAATAATTTATTCTTATTATAAATAGAATTTCGCTTTGTCCATATAATGAATGGAAATCCTATTTAATATAAGAATATTCTATTACTCTTAAATAAACATTTTTGTGAGTGTACGCAATAATATCATGCACAGAAACAAATATTTTTCATCAATACCGCACGTTTAATTGACGTAAAATATTTCCAACTGACCGACCAAGAATCAATATAAATATACTTTGTTATTCTTCTGCTCATATCTTACACTCACAAAACTGTCTATTTAAGAGTAATAGAATATTCTTATATTAAATAGGATATTATATAATTATATTATATAATTATATTAAATAGGACATATTCTTATAATTAACAGAAATCTCATTAGTATTATCTGAGATAAGATTTACCATAAAATTAATTACCTTTTAATATAAAAACTTAAATTTATTGTATACAAATTGAATATTATTATTTTTAATTGATTTTCTATTAGTTTTAATAGGAAATTTTTCTTTGTACAGTTTTCTTAAAGTAAGTATATTTTTTTCTGAGTGTAATTGTTATGACACTTTTTGAGGAAAAGACCTTTCTTTTCGCTTACTTTTGTAGAAATATTTTAGTATCTTCAACTGAATTAATATTTTTGCAAGAGAATGATTCAAATTGTTCGATATAGTGAATTGTTAAAATTGGAAAAAGAAAGATGAATTGAAAGAACATCTCAACCAAAAATCAACTACTACCAAAAATATTCAATCAACTATTTTTCAACTATTACAAATGTTATACATTTGAATACTAGATCGGAAAGTTAATTCCATAAATATAAACTGAAATTGATAAGAAATTGATGTGGATTGTTAAGAAAAATTAAAAAATTAAAAATAAAAACAATTGCTTATCAGTTTAAGGTGATTCATCTGTTTAAATTTGCATTGCCTGTCAATTTCAATCGAGAGCACCAATTTTGGACATACGCTCAATAATGTATGATGGACCACGGATGTTGTTTACACTGTCAATGCTTCATTAGCTGCTGAAATGCAATTCAGTTTGTTCTCACGACGACGAACAAATATCTTTTTCATCGCTTATTGTTCGTTAACAAATTAGCTTTGATATATAGACTCAATGTATTAAATGTTAAACATTTTTTACTTTTTACTAAATTAAATCAATTTAGCAAGAAAATAGAACTGAAAATTAATATATCTAAATATCTAGATGGCGATTAAAATTAACAGTGAAATAAAATAATAATATATTATTAATTATGTAAGAGTCTGTTACGTGTATTTTAAACAATTTAATTAGTTATGCATTAAATTTACTAGAAATTTTAACATTGCAACCTCATAAGTTCAATTTCTAATTAGTCATGATATCAGAAGCCAAAATGTTGCCACAACAACTTCGACAACAAGTGGAATCACTTTAAATCTTTTAGTGATTGGAATCAAAATCACAGTATTTTATGTAATTACGTATGATATGAAATTACACAGCATAAAATATATAATTTTATCCGTATTATTACATATTATTATTTTAGTTGCAACGAAGAAAGTTAATTTCGATGAATATTGAAAATTGAGCTAGTTTTACTAATTAGGTGGTCTGAGAACTGCTAGTTGCCTACGGTGTAATATTATATTTATGAATATATTATAAGTAACGTGAAAATATAAATTACATAAGGCTTTGATAAGCATGAAAGCCACATTATAGAAACGAAACTAATTTACATCAGCCCCATTATCCACGAAAAGGTTTTTCACTTTAAGGAACTTCATATTGCAAAGAAACTTCTGTAAACAAACTTGCACGAGGTAATAAACTGAAGCATTGCGTCAATAACAAACATCGTAAGTTGGATAATGTATTCAAAACGTGACAATCCCTTGATGATCCCGTGAGGAAACATTGGTCAATATAATTGCATCGAAATTACAAAAATCTTTACTTGATAATCCAATAGTTTTCGATCGATATCAATATCTCAGGTAAAAATTTATATATGGTCCATATATGCCCCATATAAGACGCATATAAGCTCCATATATACGTCCCATACCCTGAGAAAAAAGATATATCACAAATTACTATTTTTTATATCAATTTGAAGATATATTGGAAAAGTAATTATTTCCACTGTTAATATTAGTAAAATTTAAAAGTCGTGTACCAAATATTAGTAGAAAAGTACTGCAAATTGCTTTGACAATTATCATTTTTACTATTTTTAATAGTAAAATTTTTCACTCTTCAAAGATATCCCCAAATTGATATAAATTATTTTCAATTTTACTATTACTTTTTTCTCAGTTCATATGTCGCATATAAGCTCCATATATACGTCCCTTAAATGGGGTTTTACATGAAATTTACATGATCATTTTTACTTAATGAAATAAAGTAAAAACGATCCTTTTAAAGTGTAAACAAAATCAATTTACTGTTAAAGGATTCCCCCCTAAATTTGATATTCAACTCCCTAGACTACAAGCCATCAAGATTTATTCGATTACTTTTAACATGATTTTTGAAGGATCTTTCGTTCTTGTTAGATTTTCTGTTTCTTTAAAGCGGAAACGCGACCCAACATGGAAAAGATACGACGAAAGTTATCCACGTTAAAGGTGGTTACGTTTATATTAAGAGCGAAAAGTCTGGGAAACGGAAAAATCGCCGAACCTAAACAGTTATATTAGCGCGATAATTTCGAACACGAACACAATTTAGGAAATTTTCAGCGTCAGGAAACGCGCGGAGAATTATTGCACCGCGCAGCCCCGTATTTCATTTTAACGAGAACACGTTCGAGTTTACACCAATATGATGTTCCGCAGCAACGTCTGCAGATACTTAAGACATTAAATATTTGGATCGATCGGGTTCGCGCCGATACTCGACTCGACGTGCACACAATTTCCGAAAGATAAAAACACCGCAAATACATCACGTCGGAGGAGCGAAAAACCTTATTAAGAAAAAGTCATCAACCGCGCTCTCTCGTCTCGAGAAAGAAAGAAAAAAGCGCAATCGTTTTTATCGAAATGAAAGTGGCAATGATTCAATTCGCAATTTTCGTTTCGCCCCTTTTTCGTTTAAACCTTTCCGCGTGGTAAGAATTTTTCATCCACTTTGCATCTCCCTAATAAAATGGCGCGCCAAAGAAATGTTAATACGTCTAACTATTTTTCGTATAATTATTTTTTTATAAATTTATTTGCAATTGCTACTATATTTTATAATAATTCGAAAATATGTTTGTATTTGTATTATTCCAGATAATATAAGGTAGTAGTTTAGAGAATTATAAGAAAAAAAAAATGTCACCGAGGAATTGAACCCGTTAATTCGCGGTTACCAGTCGCGCCCTCTACCATCACTCTACGTCGACGTAAGAATTGACCGATAATTAATAATAATAATAATAATAATAATATATTAATCAGCTATAAATATATTTCTCTCACTATAGAAATTATTGTAAATTCAATATTTACTTGTTGTAATTCAAACATCATACCGAATTTCTTTAAAAAAAAAAAGAATTAAACTTAATTTTGGAAGATGCATACAATTAATTCAGTCTATTATTACGTCGAGTAGCGTGATTCATTTCTCGACTCCACAATATCGGACGTTGCGATCAAATCGAGTTTCGGAAACGTTGTAATTATTTGCATCGAAAAAAAAAAAAAGAATTCAAGGTAATAGCGCACGCTTTATACTCCTGAAATAACAGGACAAATTGTTACAAAGTCTAAATTCACCCCGTGGGCGTGTGCGCTTATCGAGGACGACGATGCCGCGTAACGTTTTAATATTTTCAGAACCGTAAAGGAAGTTTTTACAGACTACAGTAAAATGTTATAGGCTGCGTTTAGTAAACATTCATTAATGCGCAAAGATTATTACGTATAAAAGGCATTTTTATTGAAACTGTTAAGATATCTTTAAGAGCAATAATCTTCGGTTTGCAGGCTTGCACTCGGATGCAAAATGGAGTCAATTTTTAACACTTTAATTAAGTATTGCATTAAAATAAATTAAACTTTGATTTGTTTATTATTAAAAATTTACCGCGATCAATTTGATATAATTATAACAAAAAACAATTTCTTTGTACCCAAGTAAAAATCAATGTACACGTAGCATATATGTCACATATGTGTCACATATATGATTTACACAGTATAAATGTCTCATGTATGTTAACACCATATAAAAAACAATCTAGTTATGTCAAATAATTAAACGTTGTTAGTAAACTGCATATATTTGCGAAAATTGAAAAACTACCATCTTAAGTTAGTACACTGAGAAAAATGAAATAGTATATTTATCAATAAATTCTGAGGTATTGAACCTATATGTACTCTGTAGGTGTAACTATAATAATTTATGGAAAAACTAAGTATATGTAATGCATACAGTTCTATAAACATAGAATACTATACAATGTGTATAGAAAAAATTCCCAAAAATTATAAGTGATACACATACAAAAAACGTATATGTTCAGTATTCCAGGATTTATTGCTAAATATGCTATTTATTTTTCTCGGTGTATAAAGTATCAACATGGCAACAACTGTTGTTAGCTTTCAAACAATAATTGTCAACAAGCTACCAAGTTTCGCTAACATTATTTAGTAATTTTGCAAATTTTTACAATTGTACGACCAGTTTACCAGCAAGGTCGGTAATTTTTATTAATCTTTTCCTCCCAACAAAATGGCTTACAAAAATGAACCAAACGAAAAAATAAATAAATTTTGTTAGTCTAACCAAAATCTTTTGTTACGTAAATAATGGCAAAATAATATGGTGCAATTATCAACATTTTTTTTTATATATAAACCCCAATACCGTGGGGTTTAGGCCAATGACAATAAGACTCGCGTTTCTCGAGGTTTCGTAGCAACTCGAATCGGGGGGGGAATGAATGTAAATGAATTTGCCGAGAGCTTCCGACAGTCAAAATGAGTCCCACGGTTCGTGATCAGAATATCGGGCGTACCCGGGATTAGTTGGACGTCGGTGCCATAAAAGACACCATTGACGAGAGTAATTGGCTCGACCGCGGAATCATCGACAAGAGATTACATTCGTTTGGACATTTTTGCGGTCGCGGTTAATTGGATCGTTTTCAGATCCGACGAGAGTTTCAGCGTGAAATCATCCCGCGAATTTTGATGAGATTTCACGTGCGACGAGTACGCGGACTAGAATTATATTTCGTTGTTCTTTTCACACTAGTCGGCGCGAGGCGATTAGTCATTTTTTTTTTTTTTTTGTCGGCTGCAGTCACTGACATTTAATTAAATATGGTATTGTAAGAAACAAGTGTCAACAATATTTAGTTGACATTACTAGAATTTAGATTGACATAACTAAAAATTAAAAATAACTAATAACTAATAACTAAAAAAAAAAAAAACCAATTAGGAAGACATTTTTGTGGGTAAAGTTATTTTATGTTATTTTCAAATAATTAAACAATTTCAAAATACCAAATACCCATGTAAAAGTGTATATATACGACATATATAATTACTATATATGCCACATATATGCTGCTTTTTACGTGGGTATAGACAATTAAGTAGAAAGTTTTTAAGTGAATGCAAAGTGAAATGAAAAACTAATTTATTACATATTAAGAAATACAGTAAAAGATTTTTGTTAATAATTTTCACCATATTTTATAATAACTGGATATATCCTATTATAAGACTTAATATGTCAAAAATATATTGGAAAAAATTATGATCAAGGAATATAACTAGTTATCTCAGATATAGATACATATATATATATGTTAACATATATGGGATACATATACCATATAAACTTTTACTTGGGTATAACTAAACACATAAATTTCTCTCAGTATATAATTCAACTGCACTGAGAAAAAAAATATGTTAAATTTTCGTATATAAATAGGAAACTGAAACTATATGTAGTGTATAAGAAATTTTCAAATTAAATATATGAAAACTTAGCACATATATTACACTACTTTATATAATTATGTTCCCTTTTCCCATACATAATGCTAAGCTTTCATACGTTTTATTTGAAATTTTCTTATACTTTCCGTATAGTCTCAGTTTCCTAACTATATACGAAAAATTAATATATTCTTTTTCTCAATGTGGTTAATATGTTTATACTAATCGACAAAACGAGCCCCAACAAAATAATTCTACGGTTGTCCGACGATCGTTCGCCGTTTCCAAAACAGGACTCTTCACAGTCGGAGATGAGATTCATAAGTTTACGTTACGCAAGATTGATGGCTGATTAATTTGCGGGGGAAAAAGCGCGCAAAAAATTTGTCGATCGACACGCAAAGGCAACATTATTGAAATGAGTTTGTTTTTTTTTTTTAGCCCGAGCGCTTTTTCGCTATTTATACGGTCTGAGAAATTGCTCCCTGCATCAATCCAGAACGGGGAATTTGTTTAAAAATGTTTTAAATAGACGAGGCGACCGATTCAACAAAATCGTATTTCATAAGAATATTCAAATTTGTTTTTTTCCAACATGATTAAGGAAAACGTATGTGTCCATGTATGAATTTTTTATTTCCTTATATGAAATTGTTAAAACATATATGGATCATATATGTTTCATTTTTACTAGGGATTTTACAATCAAATCTTATAAAATGTATTCATAAAATACGTCAATATTGTGACTGTTCACATTATTTTTACAAATTTCTGAATACATTCTACAATTTTTTATTGTAATGTTTGCAACATCATCCATCATGTCATCAAATTGTAATGAAAATTTCAATTTTTTCACATTTTTTCTCTCAGTGTATTTTACAAGTTTCATTGGTTTACCAAAAGTTTGCTTCCAACTATAATAATAATAACAAAAATATTGATGAGAAAAAGGCAGATATACTCCGACTTTGTTTATTTAATTATATTATTCTATTATTTTATTCCCGCAACCGTAAACAAGCATTGCTATTGTTTTTATTCCATTTGTATACCCTTTGAAATGGTTATAAACATTTTATTTTACATTTTATATCATAAAAACAATTGAAGTACGTTACATCTACACAAAAATATGATTAAATTTGTTTAAAAGCAATTGATATGTAAACACGACGTTTGATAACATTAAATAATATATAATTTTCTTGGTAATAGAAAGTAATGATACTATTCGTTTTTATTCTTTCGCAATAAACTCGAGTAAAACATTTATAGCACCTCTGTTTACTTAATTACTTCGACCATAAATTATTCTTCCTGAAAAATCTGCTTGAGGCGGTAAGAAATATATACCGTTGTGTTGAAATGTGCTACTATAATATAAACATTTTCGTTTAAATGCTGTTTCAGTGCACGAAGAGAACTGAAAGATTAATAAAAATTACTGACATTGTTAGTAAACTGGTCCATATATTTGCAAAATTTGAGAAATTATTATCTTAAGTTAGCAAACGTGTCAACTTGTTGACAGTTATTCATAGAAAGCTGACAATATATGTCAAAATACTGACACTTTTTACCTAGATAGCATAGTAATATTGAAAAATTACTATGCTATCTTGAAAACACTAAGAAAAAATAAATATTATATTTTATACGAATTTAAGAATATATTGAAAAAAGAAATGACAGTAATTTTTATTAATCTTTTTTCTCGATTTAAATTAATATTCCTTACAATGAGAAACATATAAAATATATATGAAATGTATGAAATTGTATTTATATATTGGAAATTGTATGATAAAGTTACGATCATCCGGTGAATAGAGTATTATTATTATAATCTAAAAACCAGTACACTGAAAGAAAAATGCTTGTAAACAATTGTAATATTTTATTGTCTTTTGAGGACACAATGGACGTAGCTACAAAAAGTACAATCAAAAATTATAAATTGTATTCATAAAAAAAGTTATGATTTTTCATATTTATTATTAATTCTTTATCCGTATATATTATTTTAAGAGATTTACGAATACGTTATACAATTTTTACTTTACTTTTTATGACATTGTCCATCATGTCCTCAAATGACAAAGAAAGAAAACAATTTTTTTTTTATACATTTTTCTCGCCGCGTGAAGTTTTGAATATTAACTGTCAAATTTTAACCTGTAAAAATGCAAATTTTGTTCTCCAATGAAAACATATTGATTTTCCTTACAATTTTCAAATGCCATGAAATAAATATTTATGTTGACGTATCGTTTCATGGACAAAGTATTCTAAACCGATTTTATTGAAAATTTCATTCCATTGAAAAAATAGTTAAAATAACATTCTTTTCTCCCTTTTATTTTTTCAAATAAAACTAAAAACCGTACCATTTGACGCGCGCATATTTTGCATTAATACAATGCACAAGAATAAGTGGTAAAATTTTGAACTGTACGAATGTACATGAAATGTGGAATGCACTTGCTCGAAGTAAATAGCTGGGAAATAACGAAAAATACTACGAAAAATGTCAACTGACGTGATGTATGGAGAAAAGTACAATGACGTTTCACACACACGACTTGAAGATTTGACTGTAAATTCGATTCAAAGCGAAAACAAAGCGCGCCCCGGCGTACGTTTTTAAACGCACGGTAAACAAGTTTTTATTCCAGTTTGTTTCCTTTCCTTTTCTTTTTGCGGCCGCGCAAACGTCAACCGCCCAGAAGATAGATTTACAAAGCTCACCGAGATCCTCAATATTCCATTCTCCCTCGTTCCACAAAGTAAACTACTTTATCGCTCGATAAACGCGCGAGAATGAGTCACATATTTTATCCAAGAAGAAAAGACCTTGTAAAGATTTAGTTAACCTGCGAGATGTGTTCCTCAAATAAAGATACGAGGCGATCGCGAACAATTTCGCTTGAAACCTCAACTCAATTCGATTCCCCGATATGACACATTTTCAATGAACCCAACTCACAAATCGATTCTGACCGAATTCGTTTCTTGCTCCGAATCGCCGTCAAATTAATCCCTCTTCCAAATCTTTATCTGACACATCATCAAATTTCTATCTTCCCTTAAACTTCTCTTTGGTATATTCCAAATACACTAATATACGACGTAATTATATACATATATATATATATAATTATAATATACCCATATAAGAATTTACACATATATATTATGTATATATATTTTTTCCTAACATATGTATAGCCATATATGGATATACATGATCGATATATGGTAATAATTGATATAATATTAAAATCAATTACCATATATCAAGCATATGTGACCGTATATGGCTGTATATAAATTAAGAAAAAATATATATATCCATATAGGATCAATAATGAATTAAAATAAAAAATGTGAGTGGAAAATTTTACTATTAAAATTAGTAAGAATGATAATTATCGAAGCAATTTGTAGTACTTTTCTACTAATATTTACTTTTAAATCTTACTATTATTAACAGTAGAAATGATTACTTTTCCAATATATCCTCAAACTGATACAAAAAATAGTAATTTATGATATATCTTTTTTGTAACACGTGCACGCAAAATGCCCCAAAACTCCCTGTTTAGCGGGAGCAAAGTACATTTTTGCTCCCTAGGGAGACTTTGCTCCCTGTCTCCTGCATGCTTCGTAGCTTGGGTTGCGCGCGCATTACTCTTGATCGTTCGGTAAACTGCGTTGTCCGCCATTTCCTACAACGTCAAAACCAAAGAAAACGTCGTGTCGTGCAAGATGAATGGGGAAAACTTGCCTCCAAACGTACAAGCATTATTTTGATATTAGATTGAAATTAGATTTTATTAGATTAGACTGAAAACTTAGATATAGAATTATAAAAAAGAAAGATATGTTATTTTAAATTATATAATTACGTTAAATAAATAAAAATTTATGTTATTAATTTAAACCAACAAATTATAAATTGCGTCATCTTATACTTTTACCCTTTCCTACTTTTTTTTTCTTTTAAAAGTTTTTTTTTTTGTTCTCGGGGGCTCCGCCCCCGAACCCCCGCGGGGGGCTTCGCCCCCCCGACCCCCACCAGGGGCTGCGCCCCTGGACCCGCTCCCCACCGCTACTCTACACCACCC
>JABFPN010006236.1:0-11863 GCA_022817305.1 Leptoteleia sp. ZL-2020 | reverse complement strand
TATATATATATATTTGTGAAACATACATTTTGAGGACGCAAAAAGTGATGGAACATACATTTTGAGGACTTTTTTCGATTTCGAGGACGTCCTCAAAATAGTTACACATGAAACAGTAATTTTGAGGACGCCCCCGACCAACACGGCCTTGGTTCCCGTGTTGTTAGTTTAGTTAGATTTTAAAAAAATAGATGTCGCGGGGGCATATGTTCTTCACTAAGAATTTTCTATTGGTCAATTTCAAATTTTTCACAAAAATTAAAACATTACAACATAATATAATATTCAGGAGTGTAACTTGTGGATGAATTTGTGGGTGCGTTCCCGAAATGTGCATTTCATGAGTCTATATATATATATATATGTATATATTTTTTCGTTTATTTTCATTGTCACTACTTTAGGAGTTTATTTATTGTTCAATAAATAAATACACTGAGACTAAAAAAATCATGATTTTGCTGAAATATATTTAAAATACTGTGTTACTTTTTTGTGAATCTTTCAACTCTAGCTGTTTTTTGACTTACAGCTTAACTTTCTATTTCATTATACAACTATTCATTTCTATTCATTTCTTTCATAAAAATGAACGGAGTTAGAAGGTTAAAATAGATATACGAAAGTGCTTTATGTCGTTTGCAAACTTATTTTGCATTTGTTTGTTCATTTAGATAAATTTTAGCTAATTTAATTATTATTAGTTATATTTAATTATAAAATTAAAAAAAAAATCATTTAATTAAATTCATTCAATTTAATTAATTTTAGATAAATTAAAATGTATTTACGATAAATTAGAAATAATTTCAAATATTATTCTTTTTTTAAAATATTCATTTATATTTATTAACAAACCGTTTTTTACTTTTTGCTGAAAAACCTACACTCTTAAAAATATTATTTTGTGACAAATGGAATCTATGTCCTGGATGTAGAACATCTATTTGATTTTAGTATATATCCATTTGTTTCTGACAGATTTATTTTGTAGATAAATCATATTTTAATGTTTTGATTATGAATACTTATGTTTCAATAAATTGTTAAGAATTTTTCATAACCAAATTAATATATAATAATATACTGAGAAATATATATAAATATGTAAATCACATAAATTATGTTTCATCTTCATTGACATTGAAAAAAATAATATTGAATATTTAATCGACATAATTTATGATGAAAAAAGGTAATAAAGGTACTTACAAGTTTGCAGTTTGATTACAAAATTAACGCGTTCTGAGTTGATTTCCTTAAATCATGTATATCTTATTCATTTTATATTTTATGTTTCCTTCTTATCTCGGATTCGACGGCCAACGTTATTTTTTGCACTTTACGTGATGATCCAAAGAAACAATTCTGAAAAAGATAATGAATTATCGAATTAATATTATCAATTGAAAATACGGTGCTAAAATTCATATATTAATGTTAATAATGTCTAATTCAGACACGTAGAGATATTTTCAGGATTCACACGCGAACAATTAAACAATTTCGTGTTAAATATTTCAAGAATGTTTCACGTCAAAAATTAATGCAATTGAATTGTTATCGTAACTTTTGTCGTGGTTTGTAATTTTACTTAATGTGCACCTTCAAAAAAAATGATTAATCCGTACACTCACAAATTTGATTTATCATGCTTTGTCTGCATTTCCATTTCATTATAATATGAATTATAAACATTACAAAAAATGAGAATTAAATTAAACATTATTTTATTTGCCATAGCTTAATTTCTTTTTGAAACTGTTTATATGAAATGTTACCAACTTCATAATTTCAACCTTTCAAATACAAAAATATTTGGGTATTCAACTAATCCAGAAACCAGTTCTCGTTATTATTCTTCTGACATATTATTTATCATTAAAAATCATTTGATGAATGTCATTTCGATATAAGTTGGCTTTACTCTACATTTAAAGTGAAAATGATACCTTTTTAATCAAGCACATGTTGATCATCAAAAGACGTTTTACTCGAAGAAATGTACAGTTAGCCGATAAATGGGTCATAACACAAAATGATGTCAGATATTATTCACACTAAATCAGTAAATCATTGAGTTAATTGAGGCATAACAATCATTACAAATTATGCACATGACGACTCTTATTAGTGTGACATAACATGCATTCTATGAGTCTATTAAATTTGTAAATTAATCTGTCCGGAAAATAGTCAACCAAATCCGTTATAGTGACGCGGCATAAATGACAATATGAGATGCAGTTCATTCGCCGACTTGTAGCTCGAATAACCGCACAGATTCATCCATCAAATTCTGAATATTTTTTCTATCAATTATACTTTCCAATGAATTTAAAAATTACAAAAAAAAACTAATATTTTAATGTCAGATTAAAAATTTAAAATTTTGCTAAGAATTTATCTTTTAAATAATTTAATTATTAGTGCAAATATTAAATTTATAATGCATTAAATATTACGTAAGTATTTCAGCAATAAACATTTCTTAATTCAATTTATTTCTTAATTTATGTATAATTGGTCCTTAATTTCAAAATTCAGATTTTAAAAAGTAAGTGTTCAGATGTTAATAATTAAGTACAATTTAATGAAATTGTATTAAAAGTTGTTATGAATCAGATATAAGTTTTAATGCCAATAATTGATTTTGATCAACTTTAACAACAAACTTGTTTCTGCTTCCCATTACGAAAGTATTAAAAGTCTTTTATAATAAATGTTGATTAACCTTGTTCAGTTTTAAAAAGACAACATTTACGAATAAAAGTGAATGCACTTTTAAATGACGTATGCCATAAATTGCACCATGGAACGTGGAACAAATTTAATGGAAAAAAAAATTCAATGATTTTGTTAGTGTGGTAGAGATAACTGTAGTTTCTGATAACCTTAGCTTCAAAATGCACCAAAACTAAGTGTACAAATACGGATATGTACAGGCATATTAATATCAATAACTGAACTGGTTAGTCCACAAAAATTCACGAAACCTGTTCCTGTGGTTTTGACTGCACTTTATCCACATGCCGACCAACATACATATTTCACGTAATCAAAAGGCTTTCATATCAATACTAGCAAACTGTATTACGAATTCATTTATATAATGAATATAGTGGAATCTTCGTGAGTGTACTAGAAACAGTCGTAATTAATTATTTTTTAATTTAAATGACTCATAAAAGTAAGTAAAAGTTACTTTTATCCGAATTGTCTTTTATTCAATATGTTTATGCAATAAATGACCAAATATGTAAAATATATTGCTGTAATTTACATTGTGTAAACATTTAAAAATGGCTATTTCTCATAAGTTTTTGTGTATTGAAACAATGTAATGCTGTGGGAAAAATGTTTAATAATGAAATATGAACCATTGAGAAGAATTATCCAGGACTTATGTACTGAACTAGATTTAAAATACAAAACACGATTAAAAAGTATTAATATTGTCAAAAATTGTTTTTGTGTAATTGCTTTTTTATTATAAACTTTCACGAAGAAAATGTATTTTAACAGATTTTTTTATTACAGTCGACTTCCACACATTTGCTGTTTTCGGGACCGGAAACATTCAGACATTTTCTGTTCCGGTGAAGAAACTGATTGGTTGAAATAAAAGGTTGGCAGAAACTGATTGGCAGTTCCAATCCGTAAACAGCAAATGTGTGAAAGAAAAAGCAGAAAATGTGTGGAAGAGAAAATAAGTGAATGGCAAATGTGTGGAAGTCGACTGTACTTATTTATGATTGAATATATTAAAAAATAAAATAAAAAACAATAATTATAAGAATTACTATTTCTAATACATTTGTCACTAAATTATATCGTAAGTACACAGAATCCTCAAGTTATTAATAGTATAATAAATTTTATTACATAATTGTTCTCAATGTATGCATCAAATGGACATATAATATTATCTACAATGATTAACCAATATAATAAAATTTCCAAGCATTTCAATAAAGTGGCATAAAGATATATTTGTATTGTATTAATAAATGGGCATACGAATTTTACCGAACAAATTTTTAGTGAATACTGCAAAAACTTTACACTGCCAAATTCCTGAATGTTCCATATTAATAGCTTAAAAATATATAAAACTCTATATACGTTTGTTTGTTATTGGGCAAAAAACTACATTGTTGTCCTCTGCCTTCATAACCTGAAATAAAAAAAATTATGCATTTATATATGTATACAAAAATCGGTATATAAACATATATATTAGAAAAAATTTTCGCATAACAAATTTAGATTAAATTGAAATTTATGTTATTAATTATATAATTAATAAATCGGCATTATGATGTAATTATTATTAATTATCAAAATATTATTAAGTATGACATATTTAAATAGTTACAATTATTACAGAAGAAGAATCATTGCATCAACAGTGACGATCCAGCTGAATTTCGATCTGGAACAATTACATCAGCAGAGGGAATTCCCTGCTGAAATTCGACAGGTGATCACAGATGAAACTACGCTCCAAGCGTAAAAGCGCAAATAATCTGTGACTTTCACTAAGGTCGGTGAAAGTCCGATGAATTAAACTCATGTTTGTTCAGAATTGCGCTGGATCGACAACACGGAAGATTCACACAAGATCACTATTTTTGCTAACTTTGTAACATGAAGAATGTTATTTAATCTCACATTTAAATGTAATTTATTATCTCAAGATGAACGTAATTGTCCGGAAATCACGGGTTTTCCTTATGGCGTCCATAATGTACAGTAAAAATTACAATAATTAAAAGAATTGCAATAGGAAGTTACATGTACATTTGTTTATTATCTGATTGGTTCAATTTAAATTTACTGCGAAGAACAATAGAGCGCCATCTTTTAAGAGTCCGAGAGTGATTAAGAGTTATCGGTAAAAGAAATTTCTGTAAAAATAAAATTTTTATTTTTTTTTTTGAAAATATGATTTAAAATTTGGTTTGTCTTTTCTCGTGTATTTTATTAATTGTATGAATTTTTTTTTATTTTATATATTATTTTTTTTTTTCGTTTACTTATTTTTTTCAGCGTACAGTTATAATTAATTTAATTGGAATAAGTTAGTAATTATACGAGTAACGTGCAAATTAGTTATATAAAGTAATAATTATTTGCATAAACAATTTTCTATTTCATTATATAATGCAAAAGTGTCATAAATGAATTTAACATATCAAATCTACCGCCCTTTCTCTTACGCGGCATAGATGACGCGAGGAATGTTCATACAACCTTTTTATGATGAATCAGTTCACCGATTCCTGAATCGTCGTTGACATCTGGATACACGTGAATAATTAAGTAAAGTAATGTATTAATGTTCATATTAAGTCAAATTAACAAAATAAACTAACAAAAAAATAATATCTAAAATTTCATTCTTATAAAATACTCGAGTTTATTTATTCTTATTAACAATAAAACAATCTTTATACTACTTTACCTTATTGCAACCTCAATTTTGAAAAAGTTTTATAACAGTTTTTAAGTATGTTTAATAATAATAAACACTTTATTGTTGCGTTGAAGATATCTAATAATCAAACATTTTTATACCAAATATGTTATTACAACTTAATTTTAGCATACCTTGTTTACTTCTTTTAGCCTGCAATGTTAATTTAATAGTACAGTTGGACTTACACATCCCTTTAATATTGATCTCACAATAATATAATTTTACACTCTACTAGAATTGAAAACAAAATTTATTATGATTGCTGCAAGAATATTTATATTCTATTTTTTAAATGTTTGTTTTTAAAAGTAAATGCTTAATTTTGTTTGACATTGAACCACATTACAACATTATATCTAATATTTTGATTACTTTATTTACATTTAAAATAAGTGAAGTTCACAAGAAACTGTAAAAAAAATTACAGTTTGTTTCTTTTACCATTTTTTTAATTTATTATAATAAAATTGCAACAAAGACTAATAATATAAAAAGATATAATTAAAGTATAATAAATACTTAAAAGATAATTTTATACTTAATTTGTAATCAAAAAATAATGAGGAGATAAAAATATTAAATTAATACAGTGATTTCAAATGTATTTATTTACTGTTTTAATGCTGTATTATGATTTATTTATATATTAAATCATTCATCAATCATTTTAATTTCATTAGTCAATACAGATAATCATGAAGGAATTATCTTGGGAGGATAAATATAAAATCATTACCAGAAACTTACATGAAGTTCTTGGAGATGATAAACTGAAAACTATTCTTAAGAAACGAGACCTTAAATTATACTGGGGTACAGCTACCACTGGCAAACCTCATATTGCTTACTTCAAACCAATCTCCAAGATTGCTGATTTCTTAAATGCTGGTGTTGAAGTAACTATTTTATTTGCGGATTTACACGCCTATCTTGATAACAAGAAAGCACCGTGGGATTTACTTCAACTGAGAACAGAATATTATGAAGCAATAATTAAGGCAATGCTTAAATCTATTGGTGTTCCTTTAGATAAACTAAAGTTTGTTAAAGGAACTGACTTCCAATTGTCAAAGTAAGATAATTTTTCATTCATTTTATCAACATATTCAACTAATATAATAAAACGATTTGATTCACTTTAACTTAGAACATAATGATAAAACATTACAATATTCTTGTAATTGTTTTAATATTTATTTAAATATATTTATTTGACTAATGAAAAAATATTTTAATGTAAGAAAAATGTTAATTAATTTCAATATTTCATACCATTTTGATTTTTAATTTTGAAATGCTGACATGATTTGACTAATTTTTTTTATGATAGGGAATATACATTAGATGTTTACCGATTAAGTTCAGTTGTAACTGAACATGATGCCAAAAAAGCTGGTGCTGAAGTAGTAAAACAAGTTGATCATCCTTTACTATCTGGTCTGTTGTACCCAGGACTCCAAGCTTTAGATGAAGAATACCTGAAAATCGATGCTCAATTTGGTGGGGTGGATCAACGGAAAATTTTTACCTTTGCCGAGAAATATTTGCCATTGTTGGGCTATGAAAAAAGAGTTCACCTTATGAATCCCATGAGTAATTATTCTTCTTATACACTATACTTCCCTACAATCATCCTGGCAGAGAAACTGTTTAAAATATAAAATTAAATAATTACAAAAAGAAGAAGAATAATTAAGATTAAAAGGAAAATAGAACTTTTCCAATGATTATGGGGAAGCAAATCGGATGATATTGACATTAACGAATAAAGTTTTATTAAAATTACAATTACAGTTCCCGGATTATCTGGAGCCAAAATGTCTTCTTCAGAAGAAGATTCGAAAATTGATTTATTAGACAATGCTGCAAATTTAAAGAAAAAGTTGAAGAAAGTATTTTGTGAACCTGGAAATATTGAAAATAATGGCTTATTATCATTTTGTGGAGAAGTTATTTTTCCACTTTTTAAAGAAGGGGAAACGTTTAATATATTAAGAAGTGATGAAAATGGTAAAACAAACAATCACCTAAACATAATTTATTGAAATGTGTACAAATTGGAATGTGTGAATATATTCCTATTTTTACTGTGTTTTAGGGGGAAATGTTAGTTATCCAACATTCAAAGAACTTCAAGAAGCTTTTAAAGAAGAGAAGATTCATCCAGCAGATTTGAAAGAAGCTGCAGAAAATTATATTAATAGGTTATTGGATCCTATTCGCAAGGAATTTTCAGATCCTAAATTGCAATCACTTTGTACTAGAGCCTATCCTCCTCCACGTAAAGAAAGTATGCTTACGATTTCTATTTTAATGCTCTTAATTAATCATAATTTATACAAAAATGAAATTAAAAGAAATCAAAGCTATGGAAAAGTGGTAGATTTTATATTCAAAACAATTAAAATTTAATTTTTGTTCGTTCTTTTGAATACAGAATATTTCACTTTTCAATGGTTTTGATTTTTTTCATTTTCACTTTTATTTTATAGGACAGATTTAAAAATATATCAAATGTTGGCACATGATCAAATCTTATACAGAAAAAATATTTTATTCTACATTAGATGATTCTATGAAAAAAATTATTTGCAACGATAAGTTAGAGATCTTCCTTTTTACCTTTAAAATTCGTCATTAAAGCACTAGATGGAGGTAAAGCTAGTGATTATCATGCCTTAAAATAATTCGGATAACCTTATAATAATTTATACAATCCTTATTGTAAACTTTAACTTATCGTTTAAATTTAACATAGTGTTAAACATGTATAATATAATGTTAAAAAAGTTTGCTAATCGAACTTTTATTAATCAGACAGTATTTTTATTAAATAAAAATTTATCCCATGTAGCTGCATCGGAGAGTATATTGCCATCCAGATTAGACATTAGAGTCGGCAAAATTGTCGAGGTTTCAAAACATCAAGATGCAGATAGTTTGTACGTAGAAAAAATTGACGTGGGTGATATAACCGGCCCACGAACTATTGTAAGTGGTTTAGTCAATTACGTACCAATAGAAGAAATGAAAGATAGAATGGTAGTAGTGTTAGCAAATCTGAAACCTGCTAATCTCCGGGGGGTACAATCGCATGGAATGGTGCTTTGCGCTTCTGTGTAAGTCGTAATACTCTTTAAAAAAATAACAAATTATAGAACAACAAATTTGATCATCTATGTAAAGATCTATGTAAAAAATGTAAAAATATTGAATATATTTGTAGAGATGAACCAACTAGGGCAGTAGAACCATTAAGACCACCAAAAGATTCAAAGCCCGGTGAAAAAATTGTTGTAGAAGGGTACGAAGATGGTACTGCAGATGCTGTATTGAACCCTAAGAAAAAAGTTTGGGATAAATTACAGGTATTATTTGTATTACTTATAATTGCAATTATAGATATGTGTATATTATTTAGAAAACAAGCTAAGAAATACTAAATTGTTAAAGGTGGATCTTATTGTTAATGGTGATGGCGAAGTGAGTTGGTCAGGAAATCTTTTGTTGACACCAAGTGGAGGAAAAATCACAGCTGATTCATTAAAAAACGTTCCAATTAAATAATTTTTAACAGTTTTTTCAGTTGAAAATATGATCCTATTTTCAGTTTGTTTTGTACTATTTATAAAATACATTGAAAAATAAAATTATAACACCAACTTAAAAATAATTTTAATTCCTTAACCTTTTTGAAAACGTAAAATTGCAGTTGTTATTGGAAATGCGTGCACATCTGCGCAAAATACAAAACACTGAATTATTTATTTGACTATAAGTGAAACATTTTTCAAGCGGGGTAAATGACGCTAAATAAAATAATTTATTAGAATTTTATATTATTAATTAGATAAGTAAAATTTAATATATTATTTAATTAATGAAATTAATTTTAAAGCAAATAATTTAAGCACGTTTCCTTTTTAGGAGAACTTAAATTTTATATACATATGATTTTATTGGTAATTTTATTCCCATCAATGACCTTTATCAATTGTTTTGTTATCTAACATAATATTTCAAAATCATTTTTATTAAATGTTTATGTTTTTTATACTCTATTGTAATTTATCTTTACATAATAATACAGTAGAACTTAATATTTCAATAGGAAACGTTAGAAGGGAAATCATGAGGAGATGGATTTCATAAAATAAGATATAGATATTAAAAATTACGCGGATGGAGAATCACCTAATATTTTATTGATATATTTATGTATATACGTTCGTAAAATTTCTTAAAACGAAATTTATAGCAAGTTCTACTGTATACAATATGTAATCTTATGTATACATTGTATAAAATTATACAGTTATGTTGTTTAAATTATAAACAAGAGAGGTATTAATGAAATAAGTCTAATGTTCTTTGATAGAAACTAAGTATGATTATTAGACCCTTTTACAAAGAATCAATATCTTTAGAAAAAGAAAAGACCTATATATGCACACGAAAACGTTCTGTATGCACTTCGCGATGTGTATCTACAAAAAACAGAACCATTGCATCACAATTGCAATATTTTTCGTATTCGATGAGAAAAATATCTACATTCTTCGAGGATAAGCGTTAATTATACAATAATAGTAATAATATTCAGAATAATATTAATAATAAGGGTGTAGTTCCATTGACACAACCCTTTCATACCTATGCCACAGAACCTTCACACCAATTCATTCTTAATTGAATGCACCGAACGTTTCAATAATCTCCATTACAAATGGTCTTACAAATTTTCGACTTTTTAACGACGATGCTCTTTTTCAGTAGTTTGATTATTCTATGAATGTTCGTTTAAAAAATTGGTATAAAAAACGAGGGTAATAAAATTGAGAAAATTTACAAAATTCGTGTTCACTTTTGCGTTTATGTTTCAATGATTAGTTTACGGACCTTGAAAACAAGTATCGTCGATACCACGAAAATTTATTTGCAAAGGGATCGGTGCGTTTAAAAGAGTCGAACATTTCCCACACGCTAGCACCATAGCAAAAGGCAGTGCTACTGGATACGTGTCAAGATCACGCGCATCGAATTTTAAATAATGAGCCCGCATCAGAACTGCTCCATTTTTATCGTTTTCGTGAGGAAAATGAACGTCGCAACAATATACAACTTTCATCGTGACAAATGTACAGCGTCGAAGCTTATAAGAGATGATAGAAAAGAAAAACGTGAAACAAATTCAAAAATATTCGACAATATTCACTTTGAAACTGTTGATTACTAAATTGTGTAAACACGATCAATGATGATGTTATTATTTTAATATTTACCAATTTTAACAGCCTTTAACAAGACACAAGTATACATTGAGGAAAATGTGACAGAAAATATTACTGTTATCAACATTGTTTCGGATATATGTAAGTTTTTCAATAAAAATTACTGTTTTTTGAAAGGAAAACTTTCCTTTATAAATATAAAGATAACATTTAAACCTGTTATCTCTGTTTTTAAAAACAGGAATATTTACTCAAAGATTGACATATATTCAAAACAATGTTAAAACCAGTAATATTTTCTGTTACATTTTTTTCAGTGTAATAACATCAAATTACTATAAAATGAATATAATCGACATTCAATAATCAGTTACATTTTAACAACGAAAAAACTTGTTTACAACTTTTCCCATCTCTTATTAAAAGTTCGAAAAGATTGTGCGAAAAGTATTCCTGACGTGTTACGCAACTTTGTGACTGAGCCACGAGTTGCTCGTTCAATTAATGTTATTCGTACTATAATCGCTCGTTCGTTATTTGATAAAATATTTTTTGCTATATCACAGGGGATGCATGTCCTTTCATTCACGTCACACGACACAATCACCAAAATCAGCAAAACATTCCAAAATTGATACGAGGAAATGAGTTTTGGGAATTAATTGCTGACTCCTTGACAATTCGAGAATCGCTCGACTATTAATAATTAATTTAACATTGAATTAAGGCGTGCCGAAGAAGAAAAACTTAGGACAAAATATCACACGTATATTTAAATAATAATTAATATCATAAAATAAAATTATTTAAATAATTCCGAACTTTGAATAATTTACTTTGCTAAAAAATTTACCTAGTCAAAATTTGCCTAAAATAATGATTCCCGCACGAAAATCCGTTGTTTCTTAAGGTGAAATGTCACTCGTTGACGAAGTTCAAATTGAGAAAAATTGCCGCCAAATAAATATTTGTAAATATTTTACAAAATAATAATTAATTTGAGAAAAACGCAACGTACGTCCAAAGTTAAACTTGTTTCGATTTTTTTAAATTGTCTTTTATGCATTGAAACTTTTCTCAAAAAGCTATCTTTTGGAAGTCGTTTTCTAACTAATTTAGAGGTTATATTTTGGGTTACAAAAACGACTTC
>JABFPN010006235.1:0-11865 GCA_022817305.1 Leptoteleia sp. ZL-2020 | reverse complement strand
TCTCATGTTTTCCTAATAGGGACCTTATATGGCCCTGATATGGCAAACCTAGGTAGGGCTGTACATGTGATATCCACGTAAGGACCATACCACTAATGTGGCATGCCACGAAAAATTTTTACTAGGGGAAATTTTAATTATTTAATTACAGTAAACTGTTTTATAAATGATTTATAAACGAAATAAGTTGGTGGGGCTGAGTAGCGACACCTAGTGAACAAAACGTAAAATAAAGAGTTTGTCAAAAATTAGAAATCAGTTTACTAAAATTTGATATCCTTGGTTTCTAATTTTTACTCTCTTTTTTCTCCATGTATTAATCATTTCCAAAATTATATACATATATTTTTTCAATCTGTTCTCGAATATACCGACTTTTTTCCACGTTTTTTTAAGTACTTCTTTTCAACAAGGTAATATGTAAGTTTAATATGAAGATAATGTTTAATTATGAACGTCATCAGTTTTTCAATAATTTGTCATGTGAACACCGTTTGATTATACATCATAATTATATATAGTTAAGTCATAATTATAAATAAGAATGGACAAATTGGATTTGAATGGAACTTTTTGTCTTGTTATTTTTGTCGGAGAAAAATGTAATTTGCGATCATACGATACACGGAATTATTTTATAAAATACATTTGAATATTATTTTCATCTGTACACGACAGCCGCATTAAATTTAAAACAGCCATTCAATTAATGTGCGTCAAAATCGACTTAATAACAAACTGAGTCATCTTTCCTTCTAATGTTACACCGTTAGTTTTATTGGAAAATAATTTTTTTTCTATCCATATTACTTCAATGGGCTAATAATTAAAATATAGATGTCTTAAATCTGCATACAATTTAAATATTTTAATAAATTATTGTCTTGAAAATTAATTGAAATTAATTTAAAATAAAACATTTTCCTGTAAATTCTACCTAATAAAACAAAAACTAGCAGGTTTAATTCAACGATATTTAAAATGAATTAAACATAATTCAGTTTCAAGTATAATTTTTAATATACATTAATCAAATCTATTAGCGCTGAATAATAATTTCCCCGACACTCTACTTATTCGAACTTACACACCAAGAAAAAGACTATATGCAAACATATACTGCCTATAATATTCCTGCAAAAAATAGACTTATAGAAAGAACTCATAACTAATTGCTTTTATTGCCTTTAATTTCAATGATTCTTTTATTTCCTGAAAATAGAAAGCCATTTAAATTGACACCTAATTTTATTACAATTAAATTTTATAATTTAATTTTATTCAATTAAAAAAAAACATTGTTAACCACTTTTTAAAATCAATTAGCAATTAAACTACTTAATTATTTTCATTAATATTTATACTTTTTCCCTCAATTTTTTTTCATTTCTCTATTGATTAGAATTCAGCAAAAAAAAACGAATAAATTTTGTTACATTTCATTAAAAAAGGTATTGGAAAAAGTTCAAAGTATTCTTCTATTACACTTTACCACGCGTTACGGTAATTTCTATTACTGTTTAAGACTCCTTTTAACGATTAATATTATACGCAGTACATTTTTTGGTGGAAACATATGTGTCAACGTAAGCGACCGCAACGCGTGCTCGCAAAATGCTGCAAACTTTCGTCGTCAAAAACGTGCGAATGAGAACGCGGATCGAAAGGATGATCTCAGGTTTTTGATGGATGCTCCATAACGGACGAGCGATGGAAAACTGACGGTTAGGTATGCGCGATGATGAATTATTTATAGGAAATCTTATGCCAGGCGCAATTTCAAGGCTCCGCGAGAGGAACGCACGAGGACGGGCTGACTCGTTCGCTTGATTCACGCGACGAACAGTTTTGACACCCGCGAAAATGATAAATTTCACTTTTCTTTCCCCCTACCCCATTCCCCCGCCCCTTTTGCATTCGTGTACTTTAAGTTAACAAAATATCAAATTAAATTATCATATTTCTATCACTAATATCCTTCAATTATTACATTACAAATTTATTTCTAAACTATTTTTTTTTATTATTTTATTTCCAAACCCCAATAGTCAAAACTTGAGAATTGAAAAATTGTTATAATCTAATAATTTTGCGAGTGTTCATTGCAAAACGCGTTGTTTTCGTGTCCGTTAGATTAATTAAATAGAATCCAGAAAAAAAGAGCTATTAAGTTTGTATTAAAAATGAATCTAAGATGAAGAAGAAAAAGAAGGAAGCAAAATATGAAAAAGGAAAACAAATTAGTCACACGATGCGAAAATAATGATAAAACGGTTGTTTGACGTCGGTGTTTCTAGGTTTTTAGAAAGCGCGCATCGATTGGACCGTTCGTCTCAAAAGCGGAGAAACGTCGAATTCCAATGGAAACTCGTTCCCGCCGGGCGGTCACGTGACCTCCCTTTTTTATTTTGAATCCCGCACGAGAATAGATTTGCGTCCATTCAAATTGTGTCTGAAAAAATAAACGCTTTTTACGATCGCCTTTTCCGCGCGGGGGAAAAATATCGCGTTTATTTTTCGACCGATCTTCTCTGGTGATTTTTCGGGGGCCTGCAAACCAGAGAACTTTAAAAATATCTTCTCTCTTTTTTTTTATCCACGAATTGCAAATACACGCAAAAAACGACGGATATTGTCGGGACGAAATTAAAACGGTTTGAAATTGCCGCTAATATAAACTTCATTATATTAGTTTAAAAATATAAATAAATAATATAATGGAAAATTGTTGAATAAAACTTGAAAAATTATTCACACCCTTTTTCTAAAAAATAATAGTAAAATTGAAAACAATTTATATTCATTTGAGGATATCTCTGAAGGGTGAAAAATTTTACTATTAAAAATAGTAAAAATGATAATTATCAAAGCAATTTGTAATACTTTTGTTCTAATATTTACTACGCGATATATCGTTTTTCTAATTGTACTCTTCTTTTCCTTTTGTGCGTCGAGTCAAGGTGATTTTAAAGTTTAAGGTCTATTTCAATTTAAATATCGTTTCAAACGCACAACGAGAAGTCATAAGATTCTTTACACGTGACATAATCCGAGTCCGCACAAATCATCTCCGTTTCTTATTGAACGATTCTCGTAACTAAATCGATCATCACGAATCCCGCTTAGATCATTTCAATTTTTAAAACCACGCTCATGATACATAATCTGTGGAGTAAATCTGACGTGACTCAGGCCTGAAAACTTCTTGCGTCAATAACTTATCAGAGATGTCGCTTATAAACAATGAAAGAGGAGTATGTTGTAATTATGTCATAAATTTTTTTTGCTTTTTTTTTACAGTAACAACTGACTTAATGATCAGTATAACTTATTTGTTCTCCTTGCACGTAACTTTACAAATAAGTGCTGCTTCACTTTTAAAAACGTTACACTCCACTGAAAGCAACCTACCTTGTTAACATGCACTGAGAAAAATTATGCAACAAAATTTACTACAATTGTAATAACTCCCAGACGTCTGAGTGTTTGTAAGAAAAAAGTTTATTGATGAACATAAATGAAATTACTGTACCCGTGCAACAATTAATGTATGAGACGTGTATGTGTATCACATATGTCACATATGTGTGATATATATGTTCACATATACACATAGAAAAATAAAACAGTTAATATTCCCATAAAAAATTGGATTGGAACCCTTGAAGACAAGTTATGAACATTCTTATGATAAATTATGAAAGCAATACTACACTCAGAAAAAAATCCGGTAATCACTACTGCATATGTGGAGTTGGATTTGGAGTTAAATGTATAAGCATGCATTTGATACAACTACCCATTTAGAGTTGACATAATAGTGACAGATAGTAAACAAAAATAGGTTATAAAAACTCTTGATTAAAAAATTGTTGTCATGAACCTTTAAACCAAAATCTTCCAGTTTAACACATGTAGTTTTAATTTAGATTATTATAAATTTCATTCAGATGCTGTACATAATTTTTAATGAACATCTGAGTACCTTTTACAAGACAAATTTAAGTTGAACTCTAAGATTATCTGTGCTTCACTTGTTTACTGTAATGAATTTCAGTTACAGTGATAGCCACAACTGCATATCGGGAGTTGACTCCAAAACCAACTCTTAACGCAGAGTTGGAGTGAAAATACTTGCAACAACTCCATTTAGAATTGCTGCAATCATATTTTCAGTTGTTATAATTGTTTACGCTTCAACTCTATGCATGTTGTTGCGTAAATTACACACGTTTTCCTCAGTGTATATGTAATATATATGTTAACATATACGCCACATATATGGGACCTTTATAAGGTGTAATTTATATATACAACATATATGTCATATGTATGTTGACTTTTACAAAATAATTATATTATTAATTTATTATATTGAATGTATAGTAAATTTTATTACATAATTTCTCCAAGCATGTAAAGTTTTATTATAAAAGGTGTTATCTAAGATAAAAAAAATCAGTATTACACATTTAATGCAAAAGTATTTTCAGTAGGAAGTATAATTCTTAGAACGAAGTCTACGCTCATTTTCATAAAAACAATTTTTATTCGACTGAAATGGAGTTGGCTTTAATGGCACATAATATTGCGCACGCGCAATGTCGACCACTTGTTCGACCTGCGTAAATTCGATAGATTGGCTGTCAAACAAAAAATGACTTACTTCGAACTCGAAACTGCTATGTTAAATACTAAAATACTAAAATTAGATTGCATTATCTATTATCATTAAGAGTACTGAAATAACGAAAAATTAAATTTTTATAATATACCAATTAATTAATTATATAATTTTAGGTTTTTTTGACATTTATTTTAATTTTAAGATGCCTTGATTGAAAAACCTGCTTTTTCAGTGCAAAATAATATTTATTACATGAAAAAAGATTTTATTTGAACTAGCTCTTCTTTTTTTTATTGCAACAAATTTTTCTCTGATACACTGAGAAAAAAGATATATCACAAATGACTATTTTTTGTATCAATTTGAGGATAACTTGGAAAAGTAATTATTTCCACTGTTAATAATAGTAAAATTTAAAAGTCACATATTAAATATTATACTCTTCAAATATCCTCAAAAGGATATAAATTGTTTTCAATTTTACTATTACTTTTTTCTCGGTGTATTGCACAGGAATTTTCGATCCGTGCAAAAGGATACGAATTCAATCGAATGATCATTTTCGAGAGCTGTCGTCGATCGCGCTGAACCATGATTTTGACTCGATTGCATTTAGCCACTCGATTTTATCGGGCGAACGGAAATGAAGCAGCTCTCGATTACTAAGAACAAAATCTAGTACGTTGGCTGGCGCGCGTTTCCGTAACCTGCTTTTTAAGAGCCCATCGAAAAAGATACCTTAGTAACCCGCTCTATATTGTCATTCCACCTCTAATCGCATTCGATCAAAAACAACGAAGAAACCCTTTTGTTACACGCTTCTATTTTTCAATGCTAAAAAATATTATTCTAACATATCGTAATATTATTAAAATGTTTCATAATTTATATCAGGAACTTTGTTAACTACATAATAACCCTGATATTTGAATTTTTACTCGGGAATTTTAAAGTTTGCTATAAATTTTAGTAAGTTATACCGAAGAATAAAACGTTTTCAAAGTACAAAGATTAAAAAACAATTTGGTTTCCATGTTTACAAATTGATACAAGGCTATTTAAAATAAATTAAGACAATAACAGACATTGTTATTGTTTTTACTTTATTAATTTGCCCTGGTACATAGTAAGAAACAAACTTTGTTTACGCTTTTAACTTGAAAAAACATTTCATTCTTCAATTTCATTAATAGGTTTTATTATTGAATTTTAATAGTTTTTCATAATTTTTCATTTACTGTGAAGTGTAATAAACAATTAATTTGTTCGTTATTGTCTTATTATGTGTTAAATAATAATTAGGCGTGTTAAAAATTAATTAAGAATGCAGGTTATTAATATGTTTATTAATAACTTATTAATAAGAATGCAGTTAACTAAAAAAAAAAAAACATACTTCATAAATTTTCTGCTTATATACCTGTAAATAATTTGTATCACTGAATTTTGTTCAAGATAGTATGTAAAAATATTTTTAGGAATAAATATTTGCAGGTTGTATTTTGGAGCAAATCATATGTTTGACTTTCAAAATTTTGTATGCATTCAGATGTAATGATTCTCAATGTTAGAAACTTTCTACAAATCAATGAATTCTAAATTAAATTAAAATAAGGCACAATTTAATGTCATTGCACTCAGAAAATTAACTCAAAAGATACGAATAAATTCACTTCTAGCCAACAATATTATTTATTTATAAAAGATAAATATTTAATTGTGAACATTAAATCTAAGTAAATATTTCAAATAAATAAATTTAACGTTAAGATTGACAAATTAATTTAATTCTTATGAATTTATGTGTATTTAATATAGTTAAATTTCATTTGTGACTACTAAATCTTCTTGAAATATATACTTATAAAAACTAAATTACATTTTGGGTAAATATAACCTATGCAATTGGTACAAGTAAACACAACAGGTTTCCAATCGATTCTGATTGCTGATAATATGATTATATCGTATCATTTTAGTAATCAAATATCAAATAATAGCATGGAATACCATTTGAATTCTAATAGAAGAAAAATGAAATAAAGAAACTTGTGACATACTTTAAAATTGATAATAAAAACACAATAATAGTGATAATAAGAAAATAACAATATATAAAAATAAGCTGGAATAATTATTGTAATAAAGTAAGAAATGATATTCAACTGAATGCATGAAAGTCTTTATTAATGAATTGAAAGTAAGATGGATAAAGTTGAAGGAGTACATTTAAAATCAATAAAAAAATACACACTGAATAGCAGATAAACCGTTTCTTATTGATTTATTATTTTATGTTTCTTATTTTAATTATCAATTCTTTATTATGCAAATGTGCATAGTAATTGCTTAAACATTTCTATCTTAATTAAAAATATGTAAAATTATATTGAAATTTGTCATATAATTTAATGCAAAAAAAATTACTACACTTGTATTAAAAACAAATAAATATTTCATAAATGATTTATATTATAAATTGTCATTAAATATTTAATTAAATACAATCATGCTAAAAATAATTTTATCCCAATAAAGTTAGAAATCAATAAATAAAATGAATAACGTACACAAGGAAAAAACAATTGAAAACAGTAACGCAATACAAAACTTAGAAAAAACAGGAAATCAAAAGTTGAACATGAAAGGTGTATTTTAGAGGATCTTAATGCAGTATAATATTAGAGTACTCAATAAATAGAAATTAAAATAAAAACAGAGATACAAAAAGGTTCCACTGAGTAGATATATTTCTGCATAAATGTTGCGTTATGACGTTTTATGAGTCATATAACAATATTACGTGCCATTCTTTTTTTCTTCGTTTGACTGTGATTAGACAGATTTTGATGCACATTTACCAGTGGCCAACGAAAATGTCTTCGTTCGAGTAGATTAGTGTTTTTTTTTTTGTTGACATATTTATTAGCTTTCATTATGCAAAGCGTTTGAATAAATTGAATCTCGTTTCTTATTTGAATTACCGTTTCTTTTTCATCTTGAACACGCGTTAATAAATATTTCAAATTAAGATATTACTTTTAATCAAGATTTTATCTCGCGTTTGGTATATTCCTATAAATGCTTATAAATATTTTTCACATTACAGTAAATCATCTCTTAATTCTATAAATATTTCCATTTCAGGAAATCTCAAATTATTTTGTCTTACATTTTATGCGCTAGATACAAAGAAACCATTAAATTTACAATTAATGGAACTTCTTGATATTATACGAATATAATATCATTACTGAATGTTTATTAATAACCAACAAATAAATATATTATTGTTAAAGTTTATACGCCAAGTGTTTTCCTATGATTTAATTGAGTGTAAAATGACACAATGGCCTTTGATTCTACCTTTCGTTGCAATTAAATCTTTATGTAACAAACCTAATTCTTTAATCTGTCCGGCATCCAATTAATTTGATTTACTATCATACATACAGACAGGTATATTTTAATTGATCTAATTCACCGAATCGTGATTCACTGATCTACTTTGTCCAAAAGTTGTTGCTTTTTATTCCATGTAAGAAGCAAATTATATAAATGACCCACATAAATATCCACAGTATATGTATTTATACCAAGACAATAAATGAAGTCTTCATCAAACTTATTTTATTTTATAAATTTTTATAAATATTTATAAAATATTTATATTATAATATATAAAATGTATTATATAATATAAAATATAAAAAATAATATTTAAATTGCATAAAGTTAGATCCAATAATAATAACAAAATAAATGACATTTCAGTTCTACCAGCTTTATAATATCAATGGAGTACTTAAACTGTATATAGTAAATTTAAATGTTGTTAAGACTATAATTTGACCTGTAATCACCTCCATACCGAGCATGTCATTTACATGAAATAGAAGACAGAAAAAGAACACTGAAGTAATTATGTATTAATAATTATACTGTAAATGCATTTGTATTAACTTAATAAATATTAACTAAAAACATAATTCTTCCAGAATGTTATGTATTTATTTAAAATACATGACGTGTCAATAAATAATTGTATAACATATTAAATAGGCTAAAGAAATAATAATTCAAGAATATTATTTTTTTCAAGATACATAAACGATGAATAATATTAATCTAAAATTAAATTCAATTCTACATAAACACTTAGAAATATTTATACGTCTCAGGAATATTATTCTGTAATAAAGCTGGCAAAATTTTTCAAATTATAATACACGACTAAATTGTTAACTTAATATTAAGAGTCAATTTGTTCTTATTTTCTATTTCAACTAACCGTTTCTTTACTATAAGTTTCTCTAATCATTACACTCAGTAATTGGTTTTGAATTACAAATCTCTCTTTTTTTCAGTTTCAGGTACAATTAAAGTAATATTAAAAAGCAAACGTTTGTGTGTTGTCTTAATTGAAACAAGACTTTAAAAAGTGTCAAATATGTTTCCTTTCTTAGACCACATAAAATCTTCTTTAACCCAACACAAAAGAAACTGGCATTGTTCTTCCAAGCAAAAAGCGTTGTTCGTTTCAGGTTAGATACCTCGACGGTACATATGGTACGGGCGGATGTCATGTCATTTGACGCTAGATATGCCATCCCAATTACGCATCACTCTTAAAACACCAAACTAACCTAACTACTGTTCAAAAAATCGATACAACTTGCAAGTTACCCTAAGGAAAATAAAATAATAAAAGCTACTGTACTTTACTCCAATATTAATAACATTACAAAAACACATGTTTTATATAGAAACACAGAGTCCAGGATTACTATACCATTATTCTCCGTATAAAAGCCAAATTAATACCCCATTATTCTTGAATATTTAAACATAGTTCAATCACTGATAGAAGCAACCCAAATCTCGACTATGAATTTGAAGGTTTTTTTTTCCATAGAGTTCTGTTTAGAAAGGTAAAGCATTTACATGGAATTTCACAATAAACATAATCATAATACAAACATTAAGAGTGTATGCAATGAGAGATAGTGATCGACTGATATTTTACAAATACAAATTCTATTTAACAGTAAAAATAACTTGAAAACGGGGAAAAAAGTAAGCAGAAAAGTTGTCCAAAAAAAAGGTAATAATAAGAAAGAAGAAAGGAGAAGTGGAGCTTGAAAGTGTCAAAGTAAATTTTCAAAGGAAACTATAGAAGTAAAGGAAAAGAGCTTTGAAGTCTTTGCTGTGTAAAAAAAGAATGATTTGCAAATGCTGGTTAGCTTGCTTATAATTTAGAAGATTGTCTTAGAAAAACATTGACGACAACAATGATATTAAATTATATTGAAGGTGTATAAGTATTCATAAATATACTTATAAATACATGTAAACTGTACGAAACAAGTGTATTATATACGTGTGTATATGAATGTATTTATGTATTAAATTTATATATGATTTTATATGTGTTTACGTGTACCCTCCCTTATATACACATTAGGATTCGCAAAATATGCGTAATGAACATTCATCCCGCCCAAGGATATTTAAAAACTTTTGAGTAAAGGGTAATAATGGAAAAATTTAATATGATCAGTAACCGTGAAAAAGAATCACTGTGCGTAAAAGATGAGAAACTGCCGTGAGAGTGGGTTTTGTCAAAATACGGGAAACGCGGCCATTCCTGCGAATTCATCTCCGCACAAAATATTCAATCGTGACGCACGGCCTGAGTGAGACAGGGGAAGGGCGGGCGGGGTCGAGGGAGGAAAGGGGGGGGCGGGGTCGAGGATTTACGGGCGAAAACAAGGATAAGCGGGGACCAAGCGCCGACGAAAATTGGTCCCGGGGCGAGGTATCGAACTGGTTTGTCCAGGGCCTGGCGAAAAGCGATCTCGCTCCGTCTTTCTCGGTTGCGCGAGCGAAAGAGAGCGCGAGCGAGAACGAGCGAGGGGTCGCGCGACGGGCGCGAGCAGGACGGAGGAGGGTAAAAAAAGAAAAATGTATTCACCCAAAGTTCGGTGCCCCAGCTCATGGTTCGCAGGCCGGGATATCCAATCGCACAACACTTCACATGTAACTTCACGCGGAACACACGCTTTTACACCGTTCCAAAGCCGATAACGCATGAAAAACCACGCGTCAAAGCAGCACAACTCACTCCAACATGTCTACCGTAACCACTGGCTGGCCGGACCCGACTGGACCCGAGCCTAACCGAACGCCGACAACCGCCCGGAATTCGCGCACCGCGACATCCGTTGGAACGACCGCGCTGCCGCTAACGCGCCACGCGGGTGTAATTAGCGACTCGGCGCCTGAACTGTTATCGACCTTGGTCGTCGGTCAAGTAGACCGTTCCGTTGTAATAATGGTAAGAGGTCGCTATGTGACGCTCAGTACTGTGATTTATACGGCAAACGACTTGGGGCGTTAAATTCTCTTTTCTTAGGGATGAAGCAAGGAAGCGAGTTTTTCCGTTAGAACAATACACACCATTGCGCCTGACTAAGAATAACATTAAATTGAAAAGTTCTTTGCTATGAAATGAACTATTTCCTTAAGAGTATTATATATCTGTTTTTTTTTTATTTATAGAGAAATAAGTAATAAATTTCGGAACTGAAAGAACGACTCTTGTGGAAACGAATGCTGAAATATAAGAAATATTGAAAAACGCTAAAAAAACTGCTAAAATTGAATATAATTTATTATTTAATTAAATCTTATTTTAATTAAATTTTAAGTTAAGGATATGTTTTCTTAACTTTTTTTTTCATTTATTCCATCCATATAAAAATAATTGTGAATACATAATTTTATAACTTTTTACAGTATGGGTATATTAAACACGATAAACTCCACGATTTTACATATAAATTATATAAAAATCGTTAATTATCGTATACACCTGACCAAATCATGTCATCTCTCACTGTGTTGCATAAATTAAATCAATTTCCAAGGATGAAACCCCACTTTGTTTGTAGGGTAGATAAACTCCTCCAAAAATCTGAAGGCCAAACATGGTAATATTTGATGCATCTAGAGGTTTTGCATCGTTCATTTCTCGACCTCGATAAAATGCTTTGAACTCAGAGATAGGGAGTTTCACGTGATCAAATTTATCATTGGAAACTGGTATCTGAAAATAAATTTAACTATTACTGTAATTCATATTTCATACATAAATCATTAATTTATTATATTAGAACAATTAAAAAAATAACAAATAATGCATTTAATATATAAATACACACTTGAAAATATTACAT
>JABFPN010006234.1:0-11865 GCA_022817305.1 Leptoteleia sp. ZL-2020 | reverse complement strand
ATGAATTGACAACCGTCAGTAAACAGAACTGTGCCAGTAATGATTGCCGTTGGACTTCCGACCGTCAGCAGTCAGTACTGAAACTGAGTAAAACGGTGTTTCAGGGCCAAGACATTGCCGACAGTTGGTTACCAACGGTCAGTCGATGGTGGCTGGCATTGTGCCAGTACTGCGCCATTGGTAAATTTCTATATGGGTATATGGACATATATGCTTTATCTTAATTCATATATGGTGATAATTAACTTCAGTATAAAACAATTATTGAAATTATATATGGCAAGAATATTATATGAATTATTGTCATATATCGATTATACATGGCCATATAATGAATAAGAAAAATCAAATATGTTCGAATACAATTTTTATTTTTTTATATGAACTTGTTAACACATATATGGACCATATATATTTTATTTTTACTACGAATTATTTTTATAAACACGGTAATGTTGATGCAATTTTTTCTTCTCGCCGTAGAAAGTGCTAGGTTTCCGTTTTTGTTAATGATTCTAAATGGATGGTAAATTACAGGTGATTTGTAAACGGTGGAAAGTCGACTTCAAATTGCAGGTGTTAATTGTGATTGGGGGAAAAGCGAATTTTGAATTACAATCGTTGCCTTTGATTGAGGAAAAGTCCGTAATGAAATACAGGTGTGATTTTTAATTAAGCCAAAGTAAACTTGCAATGCGCAGGTGAAATTTGTAATTAAAAAAGGTTTATTTACGTACAGGTGTGATTTATAATCCAGGACGTACGAGTAACGAGAGTAAAAGTAATTTATAATTGATAGATAGCTAATTACACGTGGCAACATGTAACGGTGAAATTGATTTTAAAATAGGCGGTTATTAATTAGTGGAAGAACAGTTTTGACTTTGTTTAGATTGCAAACTTACAATCTATAAATATCAATTATAATAGTTGCAAATTAATTTACGGCTTAACAATTTGTAAATCGAAGAATTCGTTACCGTCCATTGATCCAAGCAAATTGTTAATTGAATTATTTATTTCTCACGACAAATTCGGTCAAAATTAACGAAGCCCCAAATCGGGTCATTTCAACGCAGTTCGTGGGCTTAAGTATCTTCGTTCTTGGTTGGTTAGGTATAATCACGATTATATTTCTGGTCCACAGAGATCCATAGGTGATTAGGGCTCGGGACCGGCCTTATTTGGAGCGCGGCGGATAACGCGGAGATACGCGCCGTAAGATGACACGGTTTGGCGTACGTGCTCGCACCGGCGATACTTATATTCGCGCGGATATCGCCGCGCGCGCGATTTCGATCGAGCAAGCCAATGGGCGTGAGTAATTCCCGCGGTTCGCCTTTAGCACTGGCAACCATTATTTCGCCCGGTCCTTCTTTCTTTGCCTATCGATTCGATAGCGACCGGGGAGTCGGCCGTAATTTATGGCACGGCGAGCTCCGCAAATCTTAAAGCGATTCGATACGAGAGGACGATTTCGTGCCTCGGACGATTATCTTTCGGAAATAAATGTCTGCTTGCGCGAGGATTGAGTTTTCGGTGCGGCCGGGGGGCCGCCTCGATCGAGGGGTGGGCCAAAGTCGCAGGCATTACGGGCCGGCTCGTAAAGTTAGAATTTTTATAGATCTTCCCGGGGACCTGGTAGGGGATTAATCGTCAAATCCGTCAGGTCATCTGGTTGTACCGGCGGAGCCATTATTGGATTTCGTCCAAAAGACAATCAAGCGAAGGTGCCAGAGGATGGACGCGAAATTTGAACGAGAAAGTGTAACTCGGATGCCGAGAACGAAAGAACAATTTACCGTTGATAATAAATTGTAGATGAAGTTAAACAATCCTTGTCCACTCGTATTATAGCGTCACATAAACAAAGCGAAAGTTTGAAAAAAAGGGTAGAACCCATTTCGCGTATCTCTTTCAACATTGCAAAAATAAATTTCACGATTTCACAGGTCCGACGTAATTTCCATCATTAACTTATTTCTTCGTTCATAACCACCCCTATCCATTCAATTAAAATTACTCTTATTCCAAGAATGTTTTCCTCTTTAATAATATTACTGTCTTAAGTCCTTTAACGGTTGTTCACGAACCGTATTTATTTGAAACACTATCCACATTAAAATACAATTAAACCCTACCTTAGCCCAATAAGCGTTCCGGCCTTGACGAATAGAGCACCATTAACAAGGGTTCGCAAGCAGCTTCGGCTGCAAAAAAGAAACGGCGAAAGAGGAGACTTGGATTAATCGCAAAGCCATTTAATTAAACAAGCACCGTGGATTATTTCATCGTCTATTATGTTCGAAAAGTGCGAACGCGCGAGAAGTTGGATTCAAATTTGACAGGCATCCTCTCATTCCGGGCCAGCGTCCGACCAGAAAAAGAAGCCAATCCCGCCCAGGAGGGGGAGGGGGAGGGGGGGGGGTGGAGGTGGAGTTACGCCCAAGTCAAATTCGCGCTCGTTGCCTAACCATTTCACGTCTGCCGGGTCTGACTGAGGAAATTTTCGAATATGTCAGAGGTAACGGAGGATGAAGGAGGAGACGTCGCGCGAAAGACGTCGGAATTAAAGGTCTTGCCGCCGCAGTCGTTAAATCTAGCGCGAACGCTCGCAGTCGTCGTTGCCGAGTGTCTAACGTACACGGGGTACAGATGTATACGTGCGGGGATCGTCCCCCGCCGCCTCTCGCTGCTCTTGCTCTCCGTCTCCCTTCCACCTTCTTGCTCCGTCGCATGTTCACGTAGCGCGCTCGTCGGCTGAGAAACGTTCGCTCCTACGAGAAACGCAGGTGTCAGCTGAAATTGGAGCGCCTTGTACGTGTCTTATTTGGAAGCCAGGACACGAGGAATACAAACGGTAGGTAGTATATCGTCGACAGGGGAGTGAGCGAGAGGGGACGACTCGGGCGAGCCGGCCGCAAAAGTGAGAGGGAAAATGTTCGACCGCGTAATCCCTTTTGGCTTCAAAGCACGGCCAATCAACGGATCCTCAAGCGCCGATGGATACGTCCATCCCGACAAATGTCTCTCTCCTTCTCTCTCTCAATCTCTCTCTTCCTCGGAGGAAACCCTACGAGGGATATTAACCTCCGCGAGATGCCGCTACCCGCGCGAAACCGAACAAGACGGAGCGAGTACTTCGCCCGGCTCTCTTCCAAATGAATTAGGGTACGACGAATTTCAGATGGGGTCTGCTCGCTTCGGCAAATAATAAATACGTTTGTTATTTATGGGGTGGGGAAACAAGTGGCCGGGGGGGGGGGGGGTAGCTCGAGTGCCGAAAATATAAGAGCACGCGAGGGAGAAGGTCGGGGGAGTGCGGCAGCCACTCGCTTTAATTTTTCAGTGCCTTGAGCTTGTGCTGGTTAAATGTGTTCCACCGAAAGTTATTTACCGATCTTGGAAAAGCCGTTTAATAGCCGCTCTCGGGGTTAATGTTTGATGTCACTTATCACCTAATTCCAGCCGCTGCTCATGTAGCCTAATTAATTGCAGGGATTGCCGCTGAATAGTCTCGAGAAGAAGGTGGGATTGTTTGTGAAATTTTTTCAAGAATTTATTTTCCCCTTCTTTTAGTTTTTAATTTCAAATGACAAGTGGATGGAAGAAGCGTTGAGGATTTTTCATTCAAGTTTGAATGATCCGTTATTATATATTTCACTGAAATTGGTACTAAATATGTGGATTATTATATTTTGTTACTTCTCAATATAGTTTACTGGAAGTATAACATGCAAATAAATGTCAGCATCCAAATTCTTATTGAAATTCATCTATAAAATAAACCTGTCCACAATATCAACGTATAACTAACTGAACAGAAAGTTGAAGGTCACCGAGTAAAAAACCCTGAACCCCGCTGGCACCTGGAGGTTCATCGATCCGAGACCCGACGAAAACGTGAACGCCGCGGTCTCTCACTCAAGGACCCTTTTTCCGTGCGCTTTCATTGACAAGAAACGTCGAATGTCATCCGAAATGAGTGGCCAGTCGTATCCCGCGGTGGAGGACGATGCGGGACGATGATGGCCAACGGCCATATGTATACCAGCCAGGCGGCATTAATCACTTTTATTAGGTTATTATATTACTCGAACGGCTGGCTCTCGGTTAAAACGCAATTTGTCTTTAGCAGGAGGCATATTTAATGCGAAGCGCCGCCCAGCTTCGCGTCCCGTATCGCTCGCGCGATCGCACCCGATCCTCGCACGATCTCTCCGGCTATCAATCGGCGATCGAGGGGGAGAGAGCACCTCGAGCGCGACAGCGGGGCGAACGGCCGGGTCGCACGGAACGCCGGCTCGTTATTGAAATTACATTGTAATCCCGGGATCCTTCAAATTAATATCGCAGATTAAAATAAATGAGCGTTATCGCTCGGCGGATTGCCGACATTACGTAGCCGGGCAAATTTGCGGGCGCGCGACTTTTATCGCGCTCGCATCGCTTGGCTGTCGTTTCGCCGCGCGGAAGATCCAAGCGCGAGACAAGCGGGACTTGTTTCGCTTTCTTTTGCCTTTATTTCGCGAGGAGGTAGACGCACGAGGAGGATCGGATGGAGAGAGGAATAATAATTCCGCTCGCGAACTCGCCCGCTTCGTTAGCACCAAAACGGAATCCCTTCTTTTTGGCGCGTCTCGAAAATTCACGCGAACCTTGAAGGTCGAATAATACGCAGGTTTCATTAACGTCTTACCACGAACTCGTTTCATCCCCACCAGTATTTTGATTTTCATTACTCCATGGTTTACGAATACTTACGTATTATTGTACTCTGAGAGAGTACATTTATAGGAATACATCTATACCTTATATACGTCTATAACCCATCTATAGGTATATATCTATACCCTATCTATAGGTATAGGTCTATACCCCATCTATAGGTACACATACATATCCCATATACTGGTGGCAGAGTGATGGTAAAGTGTATGTCTGTGAGGTGACAGGTTCTTATTCCTTGGTAAGCACATATTTTTGAATATTCTTTTTTAAATTCTACATTACATTATAAGGATTATTCTAACTGCAAATGTATTCCCAAGTTATAATAAATTAGAGTATCTGGTACCTAATAAATTTCTGTCACTATAAGGTGGACAGAAAACCATTGAAATGGCAAACTAAGGAAGGCCCGGCTGTAACCCGTCACCTAATGAAAGGGGTTTTCTTTTCTCCGGAATTTGTTCCATATCTACTGGAACGTCGTTTGTTTCTCGAATTGAAAGCCCGACTCAGTCGTTACCCTTGCGAACAACTGTTGCCAGCGCGTTGTCGCACAGTATGCTACATGCTAAGCGTAAACAATGACAATTGTAATGTTGGGCACGTGTGTGTGGCGGGTTACCGCACACTGGCGCGCAATGTCGCGTTAGCGATGTGCGAAAAGGGCTGGTACTTATCGGTGAGATTTTAGTTAGTAACGTAACGGTCGTATACTCTTGTTCCTCGTGCTTTTTACTGCAGATTTATCTCGCTCCCTCTTACCGGCGTCTCTTGTCGACTTAGCGGAGCATGTATTCTGCCAAGCGCTTATTAGGGCCACGTTATTTTTGTTCCGTCTTTTGATCGGAGAATGACAGAACGCTTTCATTCAAATTTTTATTTCAGTCCAAAGCAGCGAGCTCTCTCAAGGACCCGTGGAATCGAACGAATTGAAATTCGACCAGCACTCAAAATCACTAGTTCATATACTTTTCTTCTTCTTCTTCTTTTCCTTTCTTTTTTTTAAGGAAAATTTTGATTTTGTTTTGCATTCGTTGACTTTTTTACTTGCTCTATTTATGTTTTTCTGTTCATTCCTTTGGAGCACTTGTTTCATCTTTTTGTGCGTCTCGCGTAGCTGATATTTTATTTTTGCTACGTCCCGAGACGACGCGATGCATCTCTGTCATTACGTCAACGGCCATTGCCAGCGTTCACCTAGGCATGCTCCATTCCGGCAAAGAAAACGCGGCCAAGGAGCGACTCGAATTGCCAGGTTTTGTCCCCTTTCGTTCTGTTTGCCGAGAGAAGACGCCACGACGTGAAGCGCGTTTATTAATGAAGACGCAATTGATTTATTTTCATTAAGCGAAGATCGGTCTGGGGCGAACGAGTAATTGCTGTTTATTTGCCAAATGAATTGTAAGCGAAGGCCGAAAATCCAGTCGGCGTTTTTATTACGTTCGCATTCCCGCTTTCGTTTGTTTGATCGCGCTGTTTTTCGTTCGGAATTCTCGGGCGTACAAATTTATTCACTGGAACTTAACTTTGTGGCGAAGTCAAGTGAGGGTGTTACGACGAGGGAAAATGATTCTTCAGTTTTCTTTAGAATGAAAATGTTTCAATTTTTATTCAACCCTTTAATTCGAAGCTTACCTTAAGGAGGATTAATTATTCTACGGATTGTATTTATATCATGTTGTATTCCGTATTGTGGAAAGTAAGGCGTGCTCATGAGAAAAAATTGAGAAAAAATGAGACTGAATGTGGGATTTGAACAAGGTCAACAAATGTACCACAGCACCTTTTTATTTAAAAATAAGTATGTTGTGTTAATTCTTCTTGTGATTATTTTTTGTTATGTTTTATAACGAATAATATGGCGTAACTGTTAGTTTTGTCCAAAATCCATATGCAGTCGCAAATGGCAATGATTGTGACGGCCGTCGTAAAAGTTACGGCAGAATGTGGCAAAAGCTGCGAAACAAGTCTTCCTTATAGATGAAGTCACAGGAAAATTTCAGTATAAGTAACGCAGGTACAATAAGTCATCTTGGCATTAACAAATGCCACGCTTTAGTCTAACTTAAATAAAGCTTGATATAACTTAACACGAATAAGTTTAATTTATCACAAATTAACTAAATTTAACTTAACTTACTTTAAATTGTTGCCATAACTCAATGTTGTTTATTTAATTTATCTTACCTCTTTAAGAAAATGTCTTGGCTCAGCATCGATTAGATTAGATTACTTTAACTTAACTTAAAGTTTGTTCATGATTTAAAAACTTTGTAACGTTAAATGTAAAAGGATTTGAGCAATTTTTTATATAATACAATACTTCTTATTTTTCATCATTCAGTTATCATTCTTAGCAGATTAATTTTGATATAAATAATCACGTTCGTTTATCTTCTCTAAAATTCCAGAATTTAAAAAATTTATAACATTCTTCCTGTTAGTTCAGTGGATGAAAAATACGGGAAATGTAAGTAAATTAAACGATCCTCCAGCTATCTCATTAATTAAATACAGTGAGGAAAAATTATAATACATTTTACTTAACTTATACATATAAAATATAACGTGTCGTAAAGTAACAATCGAACAATATATTCCAATAAAAAAAATATTCCACCAATCGTACGTACTTTCCGTTTTAACTCACAATAGCTCATTCAAGTGACAATGAAAGCGCGAATAAATGAGACGAGAGGATAAATTAAAGGTGCATTTTTTGGGTCATCTTTTTGCCCGTCCAAAACACCGGAGAACTTCTCCATTCCGAAAGTTCAAGATGATGTTTCAAGGAACTTCCAGCACGTCGTTCATCATTTCGTTACACCTCTCGTGAGAAAAGGCTGCGAACGATTCATCCAGTGGAAAATGAGTCCGCGTTTGAAAAGCCACGGCAATTTATTAGACGTAAAATTAATCGGTTTATAAAAATAAAGCGCGGCGAAGTGGCCGGTAATTTTCACCCTTGAACGATCGCGTCGGCCGGGGAACAGGTGTCGCGCGCGTCTCGCGTTCATGTCCGCGTATGGAAAGGCATTTCCTGGACAACAGCTTAGCGCGTCGGACGTTCTGTTACGAGAAATGACTTTTCCTCGCCGCGAAATGCATTTTTAAGAAGCGCGCCGGCGGTTTTTCTTCCGTTACGCCTCGGTGCACATTGTGCCAGTTTAACGTTATAAATATTATGTTAATGTAGAAAATTATGGTTGTAAAAAGTGTTTTATATTAATGACGCTCGTGAGCAATGCAGTTTGGCCGGCACAAATGGTGTGCATTATGAAAATGATCGCGTTGGTAGTAAATTTTTGAGGAAGAAAAAATTTGTCCGAGCTTGCCTCGCATCGGGGAATTTCGCGCTATAATTAATATGATTATATTGTTTAATTAAAATCGCAAAGCGTATTATGTACGTTTGGTTATATCAAATCAACCCACTTGTAAACGCACACAAAGTATTAAAAACGATGATGGGTGAAATTCGTTTATTATGCAATGAACATTTGAAATTTCACCGCTATGGATGAAACCTAATTAATGTTGAATAAACTTTATGGTACCTTAATCACGAAATTTGAACATTGAATTGTAATTTATTTAATGTCCAAATAAAATGTTAATTCAATTTTTCAATCATAATTTCGAAAAGTTTGTAATTTATTTAATTTATACGTTAAGTGAAAACGTCGAAAATTATTCTGTCAAATTTCAAACAAACAGGTTTCACATCAAAAGTGCATTTCTCTACAACTTTAAATAAACAGCGAAATCAATTCAATCCTGTTTAATATCTTTACAAAGAGAAGAGTACCTAATTGAAAAAAAAACTTATCTATTTATCGTTAAACGGCTTAAAAGAATTATTACGATTTAAACGAAACCGCTCACACGTCTCTAAATATTCTCCACTGAATATAATTAGCAATATATAAATTCGAATTTCCCACATGAGAGCTCGCTTTTTTTTTGTCGTGCACCGCAAGCGACGTTTTTCACGATCGTCGCAAAAAAGTTTCGCGGACCGTCGCGCGCGGCTATGCCGAATTACACGATCAAAAACGAACGAAATGAGGCGCGATGGCGAGAAAGAAATTAACGCGCCAAAATAAGCAGGCGAATTTCGTAGTGGCGTAATTTTGATTAGGGATCCTTCGCTCGCATTTTCGACGACTCCACCGTCCGCATTTATGAAAAGTTAATGCGCGTTAAAACGTACTCGAGTTTTGCATAAATTCGATCGGCGGAAAATAAAGCCCAGATACCAAAGGGAGGGAGGGTGGCGGGAGGAAGACGAGGGCGCGGGGAGGGAAGGAGGAAAGGCGCGCATAAAATCTGTCGATTCTGGACGTCGGGGCTTTCATCGTTTTTCGTTGAATATTCTATCGAAGTAGCGTGGAACAAAGTTTCGCGCAAATCCGACGTCGGTCTGTCGGTTGATCTACTTTGCCGCGCTCGCACCATTTTCTTGCCGGAGACTCCGGCAAGCGCAAAACTTTTGACGGTAAATCGCTCTCGTCGATTTCCGGTCCGGAGTCGTAATGTCGTTTGAACGTGTCATACGTAACATGTGCGTCCGGCACGTCGTCGACAAAATAAAGCGCCGCCCGGCCGACTCTCGATTCGATTCAAATCGTTCCGTCGAAGGTCTATTGCGCGGATTTTGATTTCACCTTTTTCCCACCGCGCAACCCGCTCCTATTGCACCCAAGTGAAATATTTTTATTCAATATCCATTGCATCGCGCAGAAATCGTGACGAAGCATTGCAAATAATCTTCGATCGAATGACATTTGTCTTACCGTTACAACCAATCGGCGTACTTTTTTTATTAATCTTGTTTTTTTGCGGTTCTAATTCGTCACTTTATGTTACTTTTATTGCATTAAAATTAAACGCCGGGATATTTTTGAATCGGAGTATAAACACTTGAGGGGAACGGAGAATTTTCGAATTATTTACAAAGGGAAATAAAATTAATCGTTTGCCAAAACGTTTCGTCGAACTTTTCATATTTTCATTAAAACTTTTATTTTCCAAATTATGCTGATGAAATTTTTGGCCGGTTTATGAAAAATTTATGGTTAAATTAAAATCAACGAATTCCGTTATTTAATGAAAGGGAAAAATATCAAACAAATTAATGCTGGTTTTAGAAATGCAGAAATATGTGAAGTAACGTTCCGCATTTTTGCATCGTCTAATGTAAGTTTGCATGTACGTACAAAAACGTACAGTAAATGGTATGGAAATGCGACTAAAAATACGGAATTTCAAAATGAAATGTTACTTTTTATTCGACTGCGATAACCCAGCTGGAGTGTGGATGCAGTGGGCAAGGTTTTAGTATTGTCATCAAATAATTGAGTAATTTCATTTAATTTCATCGTTCCATTAATAATTTGATAGAATCAATTAAATAATTGGAATGGAAACAAATGAAATTACACTTATTCAAACCGGTGTAGGTTTTCAACTAACCGTTACGCAATTTATTACAATTAATTAAACATTTTTTACTTTACAACGACTTGCAATGTTAAAATTTGATCAATTTTATTCGTAATTAATGAAGGTTTATTATTATTATCGTCATAACTATGACTGGAATAATTATAATTATTGTTGTTATTGTTATTATTATTATCATTATCATTAATATTATCATTATTTGCTTTTTTCAGCTGAAACGCGGTAAATTATTCAAATGAAATGCTCTCTATTGTAGCAAAATATATTTTTAACGTAAAGTGTTATTAAAATTGTTGCACACTCCGCGTATCCAAAACTAGTTCGAACTTTTATGTATTCATGAAAAATTGCGAAATTTCAATATTTTGTAATTTATCCGCTGCGATGGAATTTACGTTTCATTATACGCGTTACAGCGTTGGGAAAAATGCAGTTTTCATTATGGGCTTCGATTTCACATTTGATTTGAATACCTTTACCGTAAAATATGTTTCTCCCTTTTATTATGTTTTTTTCATTTAATTCACTTAACGCTCTTGCGTGTTCACTAAAACTTGCCTCGAAAACGAATCAAATCGAATCATTACGTTATCGTCACACTTTCGAAGCAAATTTTGCTAAAATAAAATAAATCATTCCGTTGAAATCTTCTTCTTGCAATGACACAGAGTATTATTTATTTTGTCATAAATATCGTATTTTGATCCCACTTTCAACATCGATTTTTCAAAATTAAGCTCGAAATCTAGTTTTTGGTCGAAACAAAAACGTTCGCAGATTAATACCATGAAATTGATGATATCACCTAAAAATTATGATCAAATGAAAAAAAAAAATACTAATAAAAAGGAATGTTTCAGATATATCAATATTCATACGAAAAATTCCAACTAAAAATGTGGATATATTGAATAATTTTGGAAATTAATAACGATCTATAAATTCATTATATTTATTATTAAAATACCTTAATAAAACAAGAACAAAAGTTGAAAATTTCCGAAGGAACTGTAAAACTCCGAAATTCCTTCTACAGAAAAAAGAAAACAAATTGTTTACTGTTTGAAAAATACTTAATTTTCTTACACATCCTCCTCGCGTACATTATATTGAACAAAACTTAATAATAATAGAAATTAACCGCTGAAAATTGCTCGAAGGAAAATGTTAACGCAAACGTAATGGTACATTCGAAAACACAATGTCTCATGAATTTCCTTTCCAAGTCAGAGGACAATATTTCTTTTTATTTCCCTCTTTATCTCGCGTCGAATTGAATAGTCACGTTGAAATTATCGATCGATCTTCGGTTCGCGCGTGGCCGACTCGAAAAATCCCAGTCCCTTTACGATGCGAGGCTCGTTGTCGAATTTTACGAATTCTCCGGGCGACGCTTTTCTCGCGAGCGCTTAAGATAGCGGCAGCCCGGCGATGACGGAAGCGAAAGAAAGGAAAGCGGGAAGAAAAGACGGCGTCTCGGGCGCAGCCAATCTTCGGCGAGGCACGCGCGTGAAATATAGGCGCGAGGGGAAATTACGCCCTGGCGAGAAGTTTTGTTCGCGCTTTTTACGTAGTGTACCTTACACTATGATTAGTACCTGCATGGCGGAATAAAAAGGCTTCGGCCAGACCCGGCGAGATCGGGCAGTAGGGGGGGGGGGACGGGGG
>JABFPN010006233.1:0-11866 GCA_022817305.1 Leptoteleia sp. ZL-2020 | reverse complement strand
GGCGCTGTTAGAAGCGCTGGCAAGATTCTGTAATTAAACAGCATATCAAAATACTCCATTACCTGCGCATGGTCAAATTGTATGTGACAATCCCATACGGACCAACAAAAGAAAGAAGAAGAAGAAGATAACCTCTATTTCAAATAGTGAAGTGTAGTGAAGTTATAACCCCTTTGCCTGTCCTTGTTGCCACGCATTAGTGAATTTATATTGCAGTTTTATAAATCAATTTTATTATTGCTGTTAGTTGCAAGTATTAAAATATTATTAACCAAATACTTTCATTTAGTAAATTAAATAAATAACTATTCTATTAAAACTCAATTTCTTACAATTTTAAACATATGTACTATTCTTTTAAACTTAACATATAATTGCAATACTCAATAAATTTTATTTTGATTGTTAGTCAATAAATGTTATTTTTTATTTCTAGGAAATTATGCCTGAAAACGAAATGGAGGATTTATCTTTAGGTAAGATTTAAGCACTCATTAATTACAATAATCAGATGATGTAATACTGAATATTTATTACAAAAATTGCATATTATTGAGAAAGAAAACATATATGTAAAGAACATGTTTGTTTTCTGTCAGTTTAAATTAAAAACTTGATTAGTATTTATTTCAACAAAATTTTAAACACAAGTTAATTATATTTTGTTAAAAAAATTAATTGTTTTATAATTAGTATCATTTTTTGTTTACTTTAATATAGCAATGTGATAAAAGTTGTAATCTGTATTATTTTATATGTATAAATTATCAGGAGTATAAAAAAATTATCTATTTTATGAGTAAAACAAGTTAAACCCAGTAATAATGAGAATAATGATACAATCCTGAAATAAAGTTTAGAAAATGATATATAATTTGACTAATTTAAAACTGGTCAATTAAAATTTATTTGTTCCAATAAAAGAAAACTCATTTACATATTTGTAAGATTACTAATTCTTTAATAATTTTTATATAATGATTTTACTTAATTGAAAAATATGAAGTATTAAATTTAGAAAATATTAACAATATGTAATTAGCGAATACTAGTGTTTCATAATTCATAATAAGTCATTTCTAATTGTTAAAATTATTCATTAACAAGCTATTTTAAAAGCACTTGTAATTAAATGCAATAATGATTGAAATATGTTGTTAATGGAATGAATAAACATTCTTTTATTTTAATAGAAAATCCTATTTATACTTCTGCGAAAAATGGCAGTGATGAGCATGGCAATGGAACAGCAGAAAAACCTTTTAAAACCATTTTGCAAGCCATGAGACATGCTGGCAAAGAACCCCTTCCTAATATTTATCAGGATTCCGAAAAAGAAGGTGAAAAATATGAACTTGCTGCTAAATCACAGCTAAAGAAAGTTCATAAGTTGTGGATTAGAGAAACATTCAAGAAAGAAGAGAAAGACAAAAAGTTGAAGGATGATGAAGAAAACAGGCAGAAAAATTTAGAGGAAGCAAAGTCCATTGTTATTACAGAAGATGAAAGTTTGCCAGCAGCCACCAAAGTTAAAATTTACAAAATGAAAGATTACAGAGATAAAAGAGTCAAAGTTTGTGGATGGGTTCATAGGTTAAGAAGACAAGGTGTATATTTGTATAATTTAATTTATACTCTATATTTGCTTGTGATTTAGTTGAAAACATGTTTTATTTTTTTAAAGGAAAATCTCTTATTTTCATCACGTTGAGAGATGGGACAGGATTTTTGCAATGTATGCTCAATGACAAATTATGTCAAACTTATGAAGCTCTCATACTGAGCACTGAAGCTGCTGTTGAAATATATGGAACATTAAAAATTGTCCCAGAAGGAAAAACAGTATGATATTTTCTTAGTCATTTGTATAATTTCTAGATTTCAAATTTAAATACGGTATAAAACCCAAGTTTTATACTCTATTTTTTGTTTATTATATTTATAAATATATGTATTATAATTACTTATATATATTTTGTTATATTTATAAATAAAAAATTTTTTATGTAATATATTTATATAAATATATATATATATATATATATATATATATAAACATGCTCAATGCATAAGTTAATAATATTCTAAATATGTTTAGTTTATTTATATACAATTGTGAATGTGTATTATTTGAATTTTATTGTTTTATATTATTATTTTTATAAACTATGATAATTAGTAATCAATTTTTTAGGCTCCTGGTGGTCATGAATTATGTGCTGATTATTGGAAATTAATTGGATCATCTCCTGCTGGTGGTGCTGATACCATTTTAAATGAAAATGCCAACCCAGATGTTCAATTGGATAATAGGCATATTATGATTCGTGGAGAAAATGTAATGTTTGATAAACATTTTATTAAATTTATAAAATATTATAATAAACATATTAATATTTGTTATATGCCATATTATGAAAAATTTAATAAATATAACATTTAATGTTTTTAGACGTCACGTATTTTGATCATGAGATCTATTTTAACTCAAGCATTCAGGGATCACTTTAAAGATAGAGATTACTGTGAAGTGACCCCTCCAACTTTGGTACAAACACAAGTTGAGGGTGGTTCCACTTTATTTAAACTCAATTACTTCGGGTAATTTTATTTTTTATTATTAAATGCATTATATGTTATCCATAGTTCAATTTATTGAAGTGAATATGCGTTTACGTTTTTTAGAGAAGAAGCTTATCTTACACAAAGTTCTCAGTTATACTTGGAGACATGTATACCTGCAATGGGCGATGTCTATTGTATTGCCCAATCTTATAGAGCTGAACAGTCACGTACAAGACGACATCTGGCAGAGTAAGTAATATTTACCTTTTTAACATCTTATTATATATATTTGATTCTAAATGTTTGTAGCAAAATTAAAAAAAATCCTAAATGTTAATTCTTATATTTTTACATAAGAATACATAAGACTACATATCGCAATAATTTTTATTTAAAAATTAACGACAAATTTCTTTTAATTAGGTACTCTCATGTGGAGGCAGAATGTCCTTTCATTTCTTTTGATGATCTGTTAGACAGACTCGAAGATTTGATTTGCGATGTAGTTGAGCGAGTTTTAAAATCACCCATGGGACATCTGGTTTATGAACTTAACCCTAATTTCAAAAAGCCTACCAGACCATTTAAAAGAATGAACTACACTGAAGCTATTGAATTTTTAAAAGATAATAATATTGCTAAAGAAGATGGAACATTCTATGAATTTGGCGAGGTAAATGCTTTTACCACTATTCATAATAAGCAAAATTTGAAGAAAACTTTTTTCATTATGTTTAATAATAATTTGGGTACTTTTGTTTTATACTTATTATTATCTTTGCAGGATATTCCTGAAATGCCTGAACGAAAAATGACAGATTTAATCAATGAACCAATCATGCTATGCCGTTTCCCTGCGGAAATAAAGTCATTCTACATGCAGCGTTGCCCAGAAGATAAACGTTTGACGGAATCGGTTGATATATTGATGCCCGGTGTTGGAGAAATTGTTGGGGGTTCTATGCGTATATGGGATTATGCAGAAATGATGGAAGCTTATAAAAAAGCTAACATTGATCCAACACCGTATTATTGGTACACAGATCAGGTAAAGTATTAGATAAAGTTTAAAATATATATATATTTAATTTACAAGATCTTTGGAATAATGTTGTAAAAACATAACTAATTGTATGCATCTTTTGCAGCGCAAATATGGTTCATGCCCACATGGAGGATATGGTTTGGGCTTAGAAAGATTCTTGTGCTGGCTTCTGAACAGATATCATATTCGTGAAGTATGTTTGTACCCGCGATTCTTAGAACGTTGTAAACCCTAAGCTTCTTTCTTATAAATATATTAAATCTGCATTTAGTGTAACATGAATAACCAATCATTTAATTATGGAATATTGGTATAATTAAAATAACGTAAATAAATATAAAAGAGTCTTCATTAATCTGAATCCTTACAAAATTTTCTTATTTAATTTATTTATTTATTTAACGGAATAAATACTTTTAAAATACATATCAATAAGTGTGGTTTTAACTTCATTAAAAACGACATGAATTCATATTGAATCATCAAAAAAACATATTTGGTGATACATTTTTGGATTGTAATCGTTCCCCATTTAATTGATTCAACATGTATTGATACGTGATTTTAATCATTTTTAATAGGGAATAGGTATACTTTTTAGTCGCTTTACAAATAGTTCTGTTTAATAAATTATTCAAGTTACAAATTATCCCGTTAAATAAATAAATAAAAATAAAAAAAAAATCCTTAGCAATGTTTATTGTAGTAGTTGGAATGCAAGTATCATAAGTGTGTAGAATTCAATTAATTGAATTAAAAGCCATAATATAAAATAATTAGATCAAAAAATGAAAATGCCATTTTAATTTGTAAGAAGAATTGAAAATATTTATTTATAGAAAAAAAAGTCATGCCTTTTCACAATAAAAATATTCTTAATTAGACGCTGACCAACAAGCAGCTTTACACATGAGTGTCGCAATTACATGTTACAATAAATAAATCATTATTGCACGGTGATGTGAAGCGAAATTACATGACATTAAAATTTTAGCGTAATGTCGTCAATAATTCAATCCCAGGACTTTCTTCTTTCTTCCGGTTCCAGTATCGACCAATTTGGCGAACTCTTTTCGGTGGACAGCCAATTAAAATCATCGATACAATTCCAGTTGTTGACCTTGGGATCGAGGCCCGCGAGATTAAAATGACTCGCCTGATCCTCGTAGGTCCAATTATACGGTGCAACGCGTATCCCTGTACAGTCTTCTATTATCGCCCTGCTAGTGACGTGCAGGTAAACAGTACAACGCGCGGACGAGTGCAACCTGAGCTGCTGGCAGGCGAACGCAAACGAACAATCGACACAGTCATGCGCGAACACGGACGAAGTCACTGGGCCTACTAACACCGTGCACTCTTGTAAATTGATCATGTGCAAAGTGCTGGGGGTACCGTAAATGCGAACTGTACAGCGCGTTAGATTGCACAATAGAATGTCATTTCTGTTAACGTTCTCCGCATCGAGCACTATTCGTTCGTCTACTTTCTCTTGGAGCATGCATGCACTATCTCCGTATTTGCTCGAGAGTTTATTGTTTTGCTTCGTACCGCCGTTGACAATACTCTCGGATATTTTCAAGTCCTTTAAGCCATCGACCACGTCATTCGATTTTTCCGACGGAGACTTCTTTACGAGCCGCCGATTTTTAAAACCAAATTTCTTTTTTGGTAGCAGATTTGTTTCTAGTTCAAGTGTTTCGTGCTCCAACATCTGCAAGCTTTCCTGCGCTTTTCGAATGTCGTAAACTTTAAGAAACATTTTCGATTGGGAAAGGTATGTTTTAAGAGTCTGAATGTCCTTGAGAGCCTTGTCGAAAATACGTGGCAACGTCGATTGTGGCGCCTTGGGTGCGCTGTCCAACAAGTCTTTAATCTTTTTACAAGAGGAATAAAAGGTATCCTTGAAGTAACTGGACTGTTCTGACTCGACTGTGAGCTGTTGACGCTCCTCGCGACGTTTTTCGATCGTATCCTTGCGCTCGCGATCTCTTCTTGTAATGCGTTCGGGAAGAGAACACTCCACTGTAGGATAAGGCTCCATGTTTTCTGATACAGACTTCAGATGGGACTCCATTGAATCAATCTAAAGATTTATTTAATTTTCTTATTTAAATTTTATATTATTAAACATTTAAACTTATTAATAATACATTACATTACTGAAAGTTTATTAATAGTTTAACAATTTCTTAATTTATTTATTTGAAATTCAATTAATTTTTAAATTAACCAAGTAACTGTTCAATCCAATAGTACATATATTGCAAAAAGCAATTATATATAAAAACTCTAATTATCTCAGCAAGCAAGAAAATGTCACAAAAATAATTATCGTTAATTTATATTCTTAAATCTTACTTAATATATTCTGTTGTAATCCATCAGACTTCACTATTTTCTAAACATTTGTGTTAGGTTAAAAAATTTCAAAATGTAATAGAATTTCTTTTATATTAGATCACTAATACTAATAATAAAAAGTTTGACAAAAGAGCAATTTAACAATGTATGCCATTATTGCTTTGACTTAATTAAAAATTTGTTCATAAATGCAAGAATTTTAACCATTTTAAAATTTTGATGGGGATTGTAATACTTTAATTTGTTGAATAGTTTGAAGGAATGAGATTTAATTGATAGTCAATTGTATGACTCAAATGTATGGGAAAAAAGTAGTAAATGGGTTAAAACAAACTCTAAACATATGTCATAAACTTCAAACTTGCCTCTTTTTCTCATCTCATATGTTTTCTCAAAGAGCAGGATAGGTTATGTCTAATTAGCAGATCATAAGTTTAGATCAAATTAGAGATGTAGAGAGTAAAATGTTTAATTATTATGAGCTTTTTATGAAATAAAACCAAGTAAGTAAAAAAATAACAAAGTTAGTTTAAGATTTTTTAAGAGAACAGTGAAACTGATAGACAAAAAGCTACAAATTTATAATTTGTCTTATTACATAAAATAAGTAGTTATAAATTCTTACCTGGAAAATTATTTCTTTTATAAAATTAATTTTAATCAAAATATTTGTCTATGAGTACTACTTCTTATAATGTAAGAATCAAGTATTAAATGTTTCCATGAAATACAATTTAATGCCATTAAGGCAATTTTCCCTCTTTCTCCCAAATCATCTTATCCATTTTTCTTGTTTCCAATTTCCCCAGTTTTTCTCCAACATTATAAAAACCATTTAAAATGACAGGAAAGTTCTGGTGCATATATAACCTGAAATCTAAAACTTAATGATTATTTTTCTAAAACTTAATTTTCTGACTTTTTACAAATAGATATTATATTTTACTTAAAAATTAAAAAATATAACTGAATTAAACTCTTAAAATCACAACTCATAAACATTTAAGAATCAATCATTTGGGTTCAAGTAATCGATACTTATACACTGTTATCTAATAGAAATCATGTTTTCAATCAACAGTAAAATGTTTCTTGAATATGTTTGTTCGAGATATTTCTATATATTAAATGTTTGTTTTTGTATAACTTAAATCAATAGTTTATATAAAATAATATATTTTTTTGCAAAAATATAATTACAACAAGTGAAAAGATAATATAATACATGATCAATTTGTCAAAGAAATATAAAGATTCAGCTTAAAATATATTCATCATTACTTAATACATAAACATAAATTATAAAATTATTATAATAATATTAAAAATATTTGAAACAGCGTATATTATATTAATTATGAAAACTTGTCATTAATTATAAACCACAATATTTGATCAATCACGAGTCCCTCCCACATAAGAATAGGAAAGAAACAAAAAAAAACTCACAAACATGAAATATTTAACGTCTAAATTGCGTGAGTCATACACTAGTACTCTAACCCATATACAGAAAATTCTTTTTTACTCCTATCATAATCAAGCTGACATTCGTACTTGATTTGTATAAAAACATCGATATCACTTTAAAACTCGTTTCCTATTAACGAAATAAATAAAAAGAAACTCCGCGCAACCTGAAATCCATGGATGAGTAACCGAGTGAACTTTCAAATTTGGTAACGAAAATAACCGATTACGGCGGACCATCCCAAGAAAATTAACCTTACAATTTTGCAATGAAATGTATCGAAAAGAATGTGGAGGCAACGCACCTTGAGAAGAGTTCATGCGGGCCCAAACATAATACGTGCCTGATAATATTGCAAGTTCACCAATAACGAAAGCACGCAAGAAGCTGTTTTTTAATGGTCGCGCTCGTTTGATAATCATAATACTACCTTAAGATGTGATTTCCTAAAATGGTTATCATCCGGACACCGAATCAACGGCGTATGACAAAATCTCTCGCAATTCAGCACGGGATAAAAAAAAACCAAGTCAAAAGAAACTCGGCCTACACTTTATTCGCGTATATAGCTTAGCCTACTGAAATTCTATGACCAATCACAGAACGCTCTTAGTGTTTCGCTTTTGAGCATATTGGAACATATGATGCGGAACTTCCATGCTCAAAGTTAGAATGTAATTAGTTTGAGATAGATGGCGGTATAGTACGGTAGTTTACAAGAGATCTCATAATACACTATAAACTCCCATTTTCGCCATTCTCATTTTCGTTTTGCTCTCATTTATGTCAGATTTTATTCCTTATTTTCGTCGGAAATGTTCCGTTTGTTTCGTTATTGAAACGCTACATCCGGTTCGCTGTTTAACCAATAATAACTGACTATTAATGGCGGGAAATTTAAACTTGCTTAATTTATTAATAATTGTATACATTTTAAGGCAGATTACAACAGATACATTCTCGCAAACGCAGTTTTACGGTTTTCTCACTCAAACAAAACTGAAACGAAATTTAAATGAGATGGAACGAAAATTAAACGAGATTGAAATTAGATGGAAGCGAAATTGAAATGAAATTTGAATGAAACGAGATTTAAGCGAGAGCGTAATGCCACTCCTGGAGTGGCATCACGAATCGTTTGTTCGGTTCGTTTTCGGCTTTATTAAAAGATAAATTTAAATTTTATTTAAAGATAAATTTTATCGTTTTAACAATTATAAATAAAAAGACACTGATTCCGTGAATATAGCACTGACATTTCACCTTAAGGTGAAACATCAGTTGTTTTTACTAGATTAGTGCATTTTTAATTATTTTCACAGAATAATTAATTTATTAAAATTTCTCAATGTTAAGCAATTTGTTCACAATGGGAGATATTGATTTAGTGGGAAACATTCACTTTTATGATGTGTAACTACTTAACTTTTGGAAGTCGTTTTCCAAGTGAAAAAAAAACGATTTCCAAAAGTTGAGCTATATTACATGATAAAAATGCTGTTTTCAAGGTGATGTAGTTTTTCCCGAGTTAAAAGAATCGTTTATCATTTCAAAATTTTTAATATTAATTCATTTAATAAAAATAAATTAAAACACCCTAACTCCGTGACTATAGCACTGCGATTTCACGACGCAGTGACTAGCTACTTTTAGTTTACACCATATCTAGTTCGACCTTTGGCCGCTGGCGCTGCGAAGCAATTATAGCGAGCATGTGGACAGAGTATCTCGTCGTCCTCGATGCATAAACTCTCAGTCTTGGTTAGCCTTCGTCATGAACGTGTGTGTTTTGCCCGCTGCTTCGCATTTTTGTAGTACGAAATTAACCTATGGCGGATAGGAGCATATAACCATTTCCTGTGGCCAAATTCAAACAACAACAACAACAAAAACGAAATTAATCTAGTGACGCGTCGCTATTTATATAAAGCAACTTACTGTTCCCCGTCCATAAAAAAACAACAACATCAAAGTCAGCCGGCGACTTTTGCATTCTATTCGGAGTTTTTGTTTGTGAGTTCGCGATTGCGACAAAGCCTGTTTGCTGCCCCGGGTCGGAGTGTGCAAGTGAAAAAAGGACACCAACGTGTATTTTTATCCCAATACTACCTATCTTGTAAAATATGGAGCAACAAATAATAAAATACCAAACGAGAACAATTTATAAATTCATTAAAAGTAAAAATTATAAATTAAGTTGTGGAAGGAATGGCAAGATTAATGATATCATTGTTTTTTCTGAAAAGGTGTCTCGGTCACATTGTGTTTTTGAATATGATAGGATAACGAATAAAACTTATGTTCGGGATCTGAAAAGTGCAAATGGTGTGTACATCAACTGCCATTTGCTACCTCGCAATAGAAAAATCCAATTAAAAAATGGAGATTTAATTGGTATTGGAGGTGTAGAACAGAAATATTTATTAGAATACAAAGAGATAAAAATTGTACAAAATATATCTGATGACGAAGATGACGATGAGATCCAGATTGTTGGTTTCTCTACTTAAATCAATGTGATTTTTCTCGTTTATATTTTGTATTTTGCTCCATATTTATTTTGTATTTATATTACTTTATATTAGTAAGTAAGTGATATTGTATTATAAAATGTATATTCCAATTGATTTCAATAAATAAAAAAAAATATATAAATTATTTGACTTACATGATCCTTTATAATTCCTTTATGAACCTTAAATTGGTATAATTAACGTTAACACCTACGCTAGCTTTGTTAGCGCGTCTGCTAACAGCGTTTGCCGGTTTGGAGGATATGGATGGGGTTAAATTGATCAAGTAAAAGAAGTATTACAAGTATTGATAAACTTATTGAAATTAAAGTAAAAAGAATTAGTAAAGTTTAAATGTTAAATTAGATTCATAATAAAGGAGTTTGTAGTTTTACTCTATGCGTTTAAGTATTTCGCGTTATATAAAGAATAACTAAACTAAAGTGAGAACGTAAAGGGTGAGAATTAAAGCGGTTTGAGATTTACGAGAGTTTTACACAGGAGTTTGCGATTATGCGATTCTGCTAAAGTGAGGTTTGCGAAGCGGAGTATTTGCGTTTGGTAGTGGCCATGCGTGCCACTCTGCGTGCAACTCTGCGAAGGTGCGACTCTGCGTGGTTGCGAGCCTGTGTAACTCTGCGTTATCTCAGCGTAAATTCATAGATGTTGAGACGCTGTATTTAATTCTGATTTTGCATAGTTTTGCAGCGTTTATATATACTTTAGCGAAGTAATTTGATAACATATAATTTCTCTGTTATAATACTCAATAATAGTATAGATTTCATTATTTATTTTCATGATTTATTTAATTTAGAAGCAAAACATTATCTATGGTATCAAATTGCCTAGATGCAATCAGACACCAACATAAATAGTTGTTTGTTTATTCTGTTTTTGTTAGTTTCATTAATTTTAAGAACAATTATATTTCAATGGAAATTTTAACTATTCTTTATTTAAAGTCGCCGCAACAAGCTTAATCTCTTGTTATTAAGAATAACATTAACTATTTAAAGAAAAGCAACTACAAGGAATAATTAATCAATTGTATTTTAACAGTAAAGATACAATGTCAGTATAATTAAATTGCCTGCAGGATTTACAATAAACATGCCAAAATTTTCAGTAACTTCAATTACCTTGCAACCATCTTTTATCGTATCTTTATATTCTTTAAATAAAGTATAAGCTATGGTTAAACAAGGCATATGTGTAACAGGTTGATTCTTTACGATTTTGGTCATTTCAAATGGTATGTGGTTTAAATTCTAAAACTTATTTTCTTTTTAATTTACATTCATTGTAACACAAATTTCTATATAATTAATAATAACAAAGATAATACAACTTTATGATTAATTAAAACGACTATACTAAGTCAATAAAGTAATATTAATGTTATATTAATTGATTACACTCCGTGTATTATTAAAACTTTCTTTCTTTTTAAATCTTTCAACTTTTCTAATTTCTCTATATTTTCACATAAAAATTTAACAACTTGGTTTGCCAATTCTATATGATTTAAAAGAATATATTTTATTTTACTGCTTTTGCAATTTCTATTTTACTCAAGTAAGAAGCTCCTAATCTAACATTTTTTAAAAACCACTTTTGTCGTGAATATTTGGAGTCCGTATGACAGAGACAATATTGTGCGACAGACAACTTAAGGTGATGTTTAAGGTCTGCTGTCACGGAGTTGGTGTCTTTTATAATCAAAATTTAATTATTTAATATTTTATGATATACAGACCAGAGCGCCATTCTGGGGACACGGAGTGTGATTTGGTTCAAAAAAATATGTACACTGATGAATATTCTCAAAGATTAGTGATTTTTACGATTTTTTTGTCGTCTGCTCGAAAGGAAGCAGTAGAAATCACTATTCTTTGAGAATATTCA
>JABFPN010006232.1:0-11867 GCA_022817305.1 Leptoteleia sp. ZL-2020 | reverse complement strand
CATACGACAGAATCTGTTGTCATTCGGCTCTTCCGCAATGCTGGGCCAATGCTGTCTGCCGTATGCTGGCAGCCAGTACTGGCCCAAGCATGGGCCGTTTGTCAGTGCTGGCAATTTCCACATGGGTATATATATCGTGGAATCATTAATAAATGTATAAACGTTGTGTGTTACGTTTAAATTATTCAAATATTTGCACGCCTTGAAATAGTTAGAAAAGTGTCGTAAAACTTTAATTCTGGTTTTCATTGAACTACAAAAATGAGGTATTTTTATATGTAATGAAAAATTTTAATAATGCTTGATTTTCCGCAGTATTTTATGCGGAAATCTTTTACGACAGTATCCGACTGTTTCAATTACCACGCGGCAACGATAGGCTGAATTCATTTACGCGAAAATCGTAAAAAGCTGTGCACATCTTTATTCATTATAAATTTCATTATTGTCATCAATTTAAGACATTAAGCATTTGCACAGATGTTCCACTTTTTCACTCAGATGTCGCGCTTAATTTATTTATTATTAAAATTAAATGCGACTAGAAGCTATTTATTATAATTCACTTTGGTGAAATAAACTACTATTTTCAGTAGTATTTATAATGCTGAAACATGAAAACTTTCATATTCGTATATTTTTACAGAATTTGCGTTATTGTTCAAAAAATATTAATATTTTTGAGTTGATGCATAAAAAAATAAAAATTTATCATATTCGATGCAATGTTACATAAATGTTTTACATTACATTCGAAATATCTCAAAAAAATCACGTTTTGTACTATATGAGAAAAAATGATATTTGGTAATGCCGGAATTTAAAACCGTATGCACAAATGCGATAATCCATTAAAAGGACGTAACATTGAAAGACATTTTCATTATTTGTTAAATGCTGTCGTTTTTCATATCGCGATCCAACGTTCAAATTCAGGAAGAAAGAGCACCTGCTGAACAGGTGGTCACATTAATTACATACAAGTCATTTTAGCCTGCTTGTACTACACATTTAGTACTAAATTACAATGGCACGAATTCAATTTATACGGCACTTGGTCCATTCTTTTCGACATTTTTCTTTGCAAAAGTCGAATTGGGTTAGGTTTTTATAAATGAAATTCTTCCCCTCGTCGACCTAAAAAATGTGTACCATTCTTCGGGTCGATGTATTTATTTATAAATAATAAGCTTTTAAAGTAAAAGCTGGTATTATGTTGTTTTGCGTGCGCGCGTGTATATGCGTGTGTGAAACTTGACCGATGATTTCAAGTAATACCTTTAACTTGGTAAACAATGAAATAACGCGGTTATATATGCAATTGGCACGAAAATGGAATCGATAACACAGAAAAGTATTCTGAGCGATGATTGCAATCGGAAACCTATTTGTTCATTTATTTCCCATTTTTTCCATAACATACGATAATACAGCAGCTCGTGCGCTAGATAAACGAACCAATTTTCCGTGGCTTAAGTCAGGCGGCAATATTACGGGTAGACCGTACAACGGGCGAGCTTCGTTGGTTTAAGCTCAGCAACAGACGCAGAATATACTGTGGCCATCGAAGAGTTTTTCTGTTGTCTCGAAAAGCAAGTTCCAGTTAAACCGTACGGTATCCAACCAAAGCTTTCGTTTTCGATCTATTGTTTATTTCATTTATATTTTCTTTCTGCTTTACTTCAATAACGCGGATGTTTAAGCATTTCTTTATTTGCTTCACTCTGAGCCATGTAATGCCATTGTATCGTTTAAAAAATCCAATTAATTCAATTAATCTATTTCTATGCTAAGAACAATTGTTTGGTATTAAACTATTTTAATTTTCAGTTCGATACATTACTTGGTATTTCGAGTGCAATTTTCAAGTCATAACTGTAGCATTTAATATTCAGTTGATATATATATATATATATGAAAAATTAATGTTGCTAATTAAGAGATGTTTTGCTTTGCCGTAATTAAATAACTTTATAACACATGGTGAATTTGTACATAATACTACTTTGTAAAAGTTAACATTATATTCATTACTTTACAATTTAATAAATATATATAATCGTTATGAAAATTACAAATTATTTTTTTTCTATAATAAATATAGTATTTTATTAAAAAATAAATAATCTTGAGTCTATAATGTCAGATAATTAAAAAAGAAGATAGTTTGTTTATATTTCATTTTATTTTCAATAAAATGATCGTTATGACTTACGCTTTTATTTGAAATAAGGTGGACAAATTGAAAAAGAAAGCTGAGAAGGAATCATAACCATTCAAAACTCCGACAGTATTAAAATACGTACCCAGAGGAATGGTAAATCTGCACTAAGTAAATTTCATATCAATCAACTAGGTTTCAGTCAAACCTATTAAATATTAAATAATCCAATAAAAATATAATCGATCTAAATGCCATTTCGCGATGCAAAAATTGTCCTATGCTTTATTAAAATATATCGTAATTTTAATAACACAAATTGCACATTTATTTCATCAAATATCTCTTCTATAAAATTGAAAAAATAATATATTTTAATATATTATTCCGCCATTGTTAGTTTCAATAATTTGCATTTAAATTAATTCATTAAATATATGAGGATAGCAGTAAAAAGAATTCTCATTGCATCAATAATTTTTGAAGTTAATAAAGAGTTACATTTCTTTTATTATAACGAACCTTGTGTTGTACATAACTGGACTGCAATAAAAGAAACATCATTTTTAATTCAAATATAGAAGCGAACACTTATTCACCAGGCGTGCAAAAATTTATAACCTCACAGTTTATAAACAGTCGTGAAAAAAAAAAAAATGATAAGCACCACATGGTCGTCGCAATGTCACTGTCAGTGAAATGTTTCTTTGTCGCATGACGCATGAAAATAAAATAAATGAACGTAGTAATAACAGACGATGTGTCAATGGATAATGTTGGCGATCATACAAACGTCAGCCGCGCGAGAAGACGAGCGCGGGATACGTATAAATACGCTGGTGGGTGCGGAGCTGCGAAACGGGGGACAAAGGAGAAGTGAATTCCCCTTCAATCCTTCGGGGCACAATTCATTCGAGTGGGAGAACAAAGCTTCCTTACTACGAAATAGGAAGCGCAAGTAACCTGACTTAGTGGCCTTGATGAAACCACAATATTATCTCACTCATTCATTCGCGTACGTCTTGGCACGTCTTTTTTCCTTCTCCTCTTCTTCTTCTTCTTCTTCTTCTTCTTGTTTTTTACTTTTTTTCTTTTACTTATTTATCCGCACACTTTACACCCGTTTATTTCTATCTGATATTCTCATTTTCAGCGAGTGCATTACTTTCTATGGACGAAGAAACTCAAAGAGCTGTAATTCAGCAAGCTGCGATTCAAGCACGCTTGAAATTAAAACATGGAAAAAGTATCTCGTTACGTTTAAGGTAATTGAGGACGCGACGTACAACGCAAAATTATAATTTTTTTTTTTCATTCTGTTTTCGAAGATCCATGAAAAAGACGCTCATAATTTGTTTGTGCGGCGGCTTTTAATGACGGATTACGTGCAAACACGCGTTATTAATGTATTACGATTAAAGGGATTCGATGTTACAAAAACTTTTACGCGTCGTTCACTTTGCCCGTGGTGTATCTTTGCAGGCAAGATAATCGTACGAGAGACGTTCGCGTGGTAGACAATTGTTGTGGGATCCGCGCAAGAGAAAATTCTACACGCGGGACACACGCTGGCAAACGAAAAATATACTGTTATTGAACAAAGCGGAAACGTGGCATTTTACACACAAATCAGGTGTACAACGCTAAAGTTAAATACTGGCTTTTTTTTCAACCGAACAAATTATGCACCCGGATTTTTCACGCGGCAGTTTATGCTAAAGTAAACACAATATTTCGCTACAAGTCAATGCGATTTAACGGGTTACAGGTGATGCCCGGAGAAAATTTGACCAGCGTTTGAAAATTTTGTAAATATTCGGTTTTCAACCCTGTTGATTTTATGTGTAAAACCACCCTTCTACTCCCTTAGAGGGGTTAAATAATTACCGTATAATTACCGTAAACTGTTATATTCTAAAATAATATAAAATAATACAAACAATTTAATTTTAATTATTGAAACTGTTAATAAGTATAAGATTATATCGAATGAATTATGAACATTGATGGCAACGATAAGAAATATTGTTCATAAGAGCTTAAAGAGTAATATTTAAAACACAAATTTTAATAATAATATATAAAATATCAATTAATTTTACATCCGGTGTTGAATATAAAAGAATAACAACTTGTGTTCTTACCAGAATTATGTTTATTATTGATTTTACGAGATGATCTACCAAGAGCAGTATTAATAACTTTATTGATTCATCCAATTTGAATGACAAAGTGATTATATCTAGCGAATTTGTATGCAAAATACATTGAATAAAAATTCTTGACATAAATTTTGTCACTGTCACTGTCTCTCCAATTCCAATATTATAACGCGATGGAAGGCAGCAATATAAAATGCGTTATGATAATCAAACGACTTGCGGGAGAAAAGTAAATTCCGTATTGTCGATGTCGCAATGCCGTTCACGTCAGTATACTTAGTTTTCATACATAATCGTGGAGAAGCGCGCACGTAAGACAAAAAGTGCATACTTTGTTCAACGCATAAGCACCATGAGCGTCGGTTTTGCACTTTATGAAAGACAAGTAGCTAAACCGCTTTCGATTTGAAATCCGGACAGAGATGCATTCATTTCTGGATTTACCATGAATGAGTGTTGAAAGAACAACAAAGTGCCACGGAAGTAAGATTATATTCTACAGGGTGGAGAGAAACTAGTTGGCGGAGAACGAAGAAACTTTACGAAATCCCGTTTGAAAATAGTCTGTGTAATATCAAAGGAATTTCGCATTCAAAACAGAGAATGTTTGTCAGTTTGTTACTTCGAGTTTATTTATCATGTTCCCTCTTCAAACAAACGACTGTTAAGCAATCGAATAATTAAGTTTTAATTCGGGTTAATTCTGTTTTGCTTGTTACTAATTGTTGCGAGGAAAAATAGCCGATTGATAGTTATACCTCATCCAAAATTGTAATCGTTTTATTTAGGATATTATATTAGGTTGACTTATTTTAACTTTTAACTGTACTCGTTATGCGGTATGCATAAAAATGTATGCACAACATTATTTGCGTCCATAGAAACGTATATAGCTCAATGCAACTAAAATATCAGACATACTGTAATAATTTCTTTATTAAATTACGCGGTAAATATTAAATAAACTATTTTTATTCCCACTGTAATTTTGATATTGCATTAGTAATATGGTTAATATAAACTGTTAACGCAATTGATAATATAACACTTTGTTCATGCAGTTCCTTATAAATATTTTACTGTACTTGTTATGATATTCTATAATACTTTTGCAAAGTTACCCCTGCAATTTTATAACTGTATAATTTACTAATCTTTCTAGAGCTTGCCTTGTTAGCTTTTCTTTAAAGTAATTTAAAAGCTGCGTATCCGAATTAACAAAATGATAAATTGCACTGTGCTATTATTTAATCTGAGACATTGAAGCATTAGATTAATGGGTTGGAGATTATCACCATTTGATATAGTCGGTCGTATTATTATAGTACGATTATATTAATATGATTTTAACTAACGCAATAGCAGTTTAATACGACAATTATAGATTACTTGATAATGCTTTGATTCCATGTTATTAAAAGAAGAACTCAAGGGCCTAATTAGGGCCATACCTAATTACAAATCGTTTATAGGGCCTTACGGTGTTCCTACTTGTAATAGGGAATAAATAAGAATGTTTCAAATGCACTGATGCATGCTAATACACGTATCCCTCTCTTTTAATTATTCAATTGGGTGTAAAGGACGTTTCTGTTAGAAACCTTAAATTATTCTATTAAGACATGCAAATCAACAAGTTACAAAGATGAAACAATAGTAAGCCTAAGTTTTCGTTCATTGGACCCAATTACGTCCTTTATATTTTCCCTCGCCTCGGGCTTACACCAAATCAGCCTAATCGAGCGGTAATAATCCTAGGACATGCCAGATTCAAATTGTACAGCGGAATTTTTATTGCGTATTATTATAAATTAAATTATAATAATCAAACTTTCATATATATGTAAATTCTGAATAAAGTAGCCAAAGTGAAAATAAATAAGATTTTATGTTTAAATAATTATAAAGAATGACGGAATTCGTTACAGTTTTATTACTGTCTGAAATGGGCGAAGGGTACACATGAAAAAAGGGAAATGATCAAGTCATGTCATTTCGATTCAAAGAAGTAATAACGCCGAATTTTGAGCTCGAAGCGGCGTATTTCCAACCCTCTTACGAAGCATCCCCTGTTAAAGGACAAGGCTAGCAGAACCATCATGCATCTCACTTCCCCTTTCACGCATACAATGAACCGCCGAGTCTTCTGTCTGTAGGTGTTCTGCGTAAATACAGAAGTAAAACTGATATTCTTAAATGTAAGAGTGCGAGTTCGATGACTATCGGTATGTAGATATGATCTACATACCGATCTGAATCTAAAATAAAGTTGATCATAATACATTTATGTATTCAAGACCTGATACTATTATGTACTTGACTCATAAAATATTTTATTCACCGCGATCCTCCGCTTTAAATTCTTTAGCTATTTTTAAAAATCAAATCAGTTTAAATGGACGAAAATGAGTTTATTCGTTTGTTTAATGCATAAAACATTTGACTAAAAATGATTAATTTCAGAAAATCATCTTTCACTTAAGTAAACTTTCAAATTCTTAATTGTCGTGTACGACACTAGTGTGTTATTATGTTTAAATTTATAAGCAGTTTTTTTTTTTTAGAATTGAACAAATTTTTTTCTTCCGCTCAAAAAAATGTAAATATTTCATGATTGTCAATTTAAACAATTTGTAGACACGCTGCAAACATTACATGGTGCAGTTATTTAAAATGTGCACAGTGTATTATACAAATGTTTGGATGTTAACATTTACTTTAAAGAGCGAATCGGTCATGAACCTATTTAAAATATAAATTATATGAAAAGCATGTGTACTTGTATATACTTTAAACTGATATCTCTTCCGTAAACCTTATTTACAATTAAAATGCGAACCGCTGAAACTAAAAATATAAATCTGTAATGCAAAAGAAACTGAAGTAAGATTACACTGGAAAGGAAACGGCCAAAGGGAGAAAGGACAGTGAATTTCCATCTTTATGGTCCTGAAACGTCGCGCGTACAACCGATAACATTATATCTGCGGCATTACTTCCACCGAGCCAACACGCAACTAAACGTAACACGTATACACACCAGTTACATGATTCAGTTAGCAATAGAAAGTAAAAAAAACGTCTACGGACATAGTTGGGAGTAAGGTAATGAAGTCGTATACGCATCCCTGGTAGCACGCTGCGCCAGGTGTAAATAAACTTCCTGCTTTCGCAACGTGCACATGTCGACCTTTTCTTTCATTTGTTGCACGCGTTATCAAACTTGTGACAAGCGCATTGTACTTTAACTTGTGTACGACAACAATTATCGCGCCAAATTTCAGAAACTTCGCTATCTCATTAAAATTTAAACGGATAGAAGAAAATCGCGTAAAATACTGTACACAAACATTAATCTTAAAAAACGCTATTTCGGGATTAATAAAATTTTGCTATAACAATTGCCACGCGTCTTATAATCGTTGCTGTAAGATTGAAATTTGTGTACATCTCATTTTACATTTTACACTCTATTAACAATAACATAATAATTTAATAAATTGTACTTCTTTTTTTACGAAAATCATAACTGTTACTTTATGGAAAAGATTTATATTTACGATTTAACTTTAATAACATTTCGTTTTAGTATGCCCACGAGCATTATACGATGTGGGGAAACAATTTGACACTTCTTTCATCAGATTCAGTTAGAGAAAATATCAGTGAGGCAGTATAAAGAAAGTTCGTAAACTTTACTCACTAAATCTGACGAGAACATACTACGAATGCTTATGAGCGACATTTTACTGCCCGTATGCGTTGTGTGTCGTGTCTGTATTTCATATTTTACGTTAATTCATTGTGTCATATAAAATTTATGGATATGAAAGTATTAAATGTTTGTTTAGTAAGCGTTTCAATGCGGCAATATAAATCTTCGATTCGTATTGTACGAATAAGTGTATATTATATCTAATAATTAGGTGTGAGTTTTAACAGCACTTATTGTGCTTTGAATACATATTATTTACACTGAAAGAAATTTTACATAAAAATTTACCTATATGAAAAGAAACAGTTTGCTGCTTTTATACACAATAGATGTGTATGTATGTATGAAACTAGAATATACAATCAATATATCTTTGTTTCGACGCAACAATTTTATTTTTATTTTTAGTAAACATTTCAATGATTGTACACAATGACAAAATTGTACTGAATGACAACAAAAGATTATAACAAGAAAGCTGTTTTCAATAGTTGTTATCAGTTCAGAAAAAACAACAAGGACCGTATTCTGTAATAGGTAAAGCAAGAATACGAAAGGTTAAAACTTAGTGTTTTACCAACTGTATAAATTTACAACAGTAATTTCTAAGATTAACTGCTGTGCACGTCAGTTCCTTTTAAAATAGGAAAATTTTCATATCAATGGTTCTCAGTATATGAAAATCAATAACAATGATTTAACAGTTGAAACATTTCATCTTAAATAATTCACAGAAATTTGTGACAATTTCAAATAGGCGCGAAAATATAAAAATAAAGTGGAACAATATTTTTAAATAAAACCAACAAATCAAGTTAGTTAGTTTTTTTGTAAATTGTACTCCAGAGGATACGGACAATTGTAAATTTTACGTACGGATTTGAAATGTGAAACATTTGAAGTGTTCAAGTTTTTAAATTACTCCAAAACTGAATAAATAAAACCAATATAAAAAAAATATTTTAATTGAAAACCATAAATATTCCTGGAATTATTTGCAATTTCAAAAAAAATTTTTTGTGTGAAAAATAGAGAAATATTAGATACTTTCCCTTAATTGAACATTTAATTTCATTCATGAAGATGAGATTTGAACTACATGAAACGCATTACACATAATATATACACTCAGAGAAAAATATAGTGCAGCCAACTAAAAATACTGTAGTTTGTTTTTTCGACAAATATAGTATAGCTCAGTTAATATATCTAATAAGAAAAGTTACATCAATTTCTGAACAACAGTTGATCGAACTAAAAATATTTCAGTTGCTGTCAGAGAAAAATATAGTCCAGCCAAGTAAAAATTATTTAGTTGGCTTCAGTTTATTAACTTAATTTGAATTATATTTACAATTTATTTATATACAATATAATTAATTTAATCCATGCACAATAATTATTGTACTTACTCGTGAATTAAACTGAATCCCAACACTGTACTTTAACTTTAACTAACGAATATATACTTTAACGAATATAACAAAACGAACGAAAATATCAGATTGGCCGCTTTTTTTACATTACTCAAGTTAAATATATTTTTATCGACAATCTTGAAGGCAATGATTGTGATTTGTTATTATGTCAATTAAGTAATTTATTTCAATACAAATAAGAGATATTACTTATTCTAACTAAATGACATGATTTGTCAAAAAAACCATCTAAAAAAGCAAGTTGCAGTTGAATAAGTTCTCGGAATCATAGTTTTTGATTTGTCCAGCTATAAATTTATTTATCCCAACTTATTTGACAATAACTTAAAGTTTTTAGTTGGGTGTACTAAGCGAATTTCTCTCAGTGCATGATTTAAAAAAAAACATTCATAGTAAATTTAAGAGAAAATTATAAAATCCGTTCAAAGATCAGAACTCGAAATTTGATTCAAATTTTAATTATCATATCCGTGTTGCATATAATTAAGTATAATGAATCCATTTTTATAATTGATGATGTGTTTCTAATTATTATATCCTTTAATTTAAATGAAAAGTTCATCCATTACCGCATATCGAGGGTAATTAATTTTTTAAAATAATTACATAAAAGTGTAATGATTAAAGAAGTTGCTTAATATAATGTGAATAAAAAGTTGGATGATTTCTCATCATAATGTGACGTTAATTCAGTTAAATTGAATTAAATTTAGAACCGTACATTTTGAAAGTTGAAATATATTAGAGCAAAGTGGATATTAGCGAAGGAAAGTTGTGGTATACAGACAGTATGTGACAAAGTGTCACGACTAATGATGAACTCAATTTTGACAAATTGATTTGGCTTATCAATTAAAAATGTCAGTAGATCGGCCGCCGCAGAGAAGCGAGATGCGCCTGCAAGGTGGCAAACACTAACGAGAAGAACCGCAGGTTAAGTTGGCTACGGTTACGACCAAATTGCTTGGCTTAATGAGGTTATATGAGAGCACGTAGACTGCACAATTTTCAGAGTTGGCGAAACTCCCTCTGTTAACAATACTTAGATTTACAATAAAGCTTGTCTTTTTCTTAATGCCACATCGTACTACCATTACACGATGACATCTCGTTACTTTACCATAAATATAAAATGTTAACATGTTAGCGTTATTAAAAAAATTTAATGCAAAACTCATGAAAATGTGCATTAAAATAATTAAACATGTTTCCTTCCTCGACGTAATCATATACGCTATTATAATTAAAAATTCACGGTTTGTAAATATTAAAAGCAACGAAAATGTTATTCCCGTAAAATCGATCTGTCAAAAATGCCCGGTACATTGTGCCGCTCTTGTGCGTCCGTCCTGTGTCCTTGCAAAAACAAACTTATTTTCATTTGACTTTTTCACGTGTACACAAGTTGAATAAAAATGAGAGATTCAATTTATTAAAAATGCATACTGCGTCAGTAAATTGCCGGCATTTTTTCGGCTCTAAAGTAACATTTTATACGTGATAGCACACATAGCTGGATAACGAGCGATTCATTTTTTAGATATGTCGTCCTAGACAATGGACGTTGCGGCGCTTTCATCGTTACTCGTTAAATGAACGTTTAATGACCAGACGTCTCTATTATACTCAAAGAAATGTAAATAATTGTTATATCTTATGACAATTATATTTTGCTTCCCAAATTGTATTGCCATATTTCAATCACTATAGGACTACCCTTCTACATTCACATTGAAATTTGACTAAGACTGTTATTTTTCCGGGCGATGGCTTAGAGTGTAAAAAAAAAAAAAACGATCGGGCCAAGCATGGCACAAGCTTGGTGCCGTCGATCGACATGAAACACCAAATGTGCATAGGCCGTCATCGGTTATCCATCGGCCCATTGATGTGCCGATCATCGGCCGATCGTCTTTAGGTGTTGATCGGCACATCAATGACCTGATAGATAGCCGGTGAAGGTCCATGCACATTTGGTGTTTCATGCCGATCGATAGCCGATTGACGGCAAACGACGTCTTTTTCTATGTGGGCTATATCAAGTCGGAGCAGTTTTTTTTTCTCCGTGCAGTACCTAAATTAGATAAGTGTATGGTTGAATCAACCGTATAGTTTATGTAACGTAAAATAAATTTTTACTAAATTAGTAGATAAACCCATTTATCTACCAACGCGGATATTTTCTTTTTTCCGAGTATATAAGTTAATCTATAATATAATCTTATCTTATTACAGTTTTAAGAAAAATACAGAATTTGTTGGTTACACTGAAAAAAAAGGTGGGTTGAATCAACCGAATTTCACTTGAATCAACTCTAGTATTACGTTGTATATAACCAAGTGCGTTCTTCAGTAGATCTAAATGGCATAATTTCTTTATTGAAAAAAGT
>JABFPN010006231.1:0-11869 GCA_022817305.1 Leptoteleia sp. ZL-2020 | reverse complement strand
CGCAACCTAGTGGCTCGTATCATACCCCCTTAACTCTGCCGCCCCCGTGGCCACTGGACGTAATAATAAACAACCGCCGGTCGCTATGGCGACGCGTCCATCGCGCGCGAACAAAACACCGCCGAGGCTGGTGGTCCCCCGCGTTGTTTGTTGTTGGACGCGCGCCGGTGTGCGTACGTGCGCGCGCACGCCCCTCTTCTGGGCGCGTCTTTCAAAATTCTTGAGCCCCCGCTTGACGGGATGTCGCGATCGGTTTGTCGGCTCGCGCGTCCGGCTCATTCCCACTACTGACGTATCGACGAATTTTGACAGTATTGGCACGCGGCATGTTTATGTTCGTAATTGGGATGTAAACACTCATGACCTATACACGAGTTTCGGATGGGGATGGGTTAATTAGAACGGCACAACGAGGGACATAATTGCGGAGCACGGTTTTGGGGTGGCTCCGGATAATCGCTGATGGATAAATTGTAGAAATGATCATCTTTGTTTAAGTGGAGTTGGAGATGAATATAAATATGGCTTTAATGATAGTGGGAGGGTGTAAAAAATGAAGGTGGGGTTAAAATGAGATACCATCTAAAGGTTTAAGAGTTTTTGTATCATAAGTGTGATAATTCATGGTTGTAAAATTATATTTGGTATATATTAATAAATGGTTAATGTAGAATAATAGAAATATTTAGTTGATATATTTTTAGAATAACAATATTAATAATAATATTTGATAGAAGTCTTGCAGTTGTATGGGTAAAATGTCGGAATTGCAAGAGTGGGTGATAGTATAGATTTAGTATGATATAGATCTGGTAAAGATTAAAGAAGTGTTATACTAATAAGATTGGACATAGTTTGGAATACCTAAGAAGTGTGATTTGGTTGCAATCGAAATTATTGATTTGTTTGGAATACCAGACTGTTGCTAGACTTGTTATCAAGACAATTGTAACATCTTTGTAACATGAAACCCTAGCAAAAGTTGAATTTAGGAATAAATATGGCTATGTCATTTTGTACCATAAATTAAAAAAATAAAAGAAATTAATTTCTTCTATGCTTTCCCCAAAAAACAATATAGATTGGAAACAATGGCAAAAAAGAAGAAATTAAAGCACGAAAACGTATTGTTTATATATATTCTGAACATATAAAAATATTAATAAAATTACCGTTAAAAAGTTGAGCTAACATCATAGAAATTGAGATAAAACCTATTGCTTTAATAACATTCGATGATAAAATCCGGTTTTCACGTCGATTCAATTACAATAATGTAAAAATTCGATTATCACAATACATTATTTAAAAACGCGAACAAGCCTTTTGATTTAAACATATATTCCAAATCAAATATTCATAAAATGTGTTATGTACAAGCAATTCATTTATACACTTTTCGTATCGTAAAACGATGAAATCATTTATTTATTTTTATTAACTAACGTAAAAGATTTTTCCTTGATTTAATAAAAAATTGTTTCAATTAATTAAAATTCATCGTCTATGTTATTTTATATTTAAGTAAAAAATTAGTAATTAAAATTTATCTCAATTGCAAACCATTCTATGTTGAATGGATTTAAAAAGTTTTTTAAAATCACGTATATATATATCGTTGCATTTGGCACATGTTCACTAAGAAAAAAGTTATGTTAAAAATATAACATTTAAACATATTTAATATATATACGTATTTAATGTAACATTTAAAAGAAATTATGAGAAATGTATAAGTTATAATTCAGAATAATAAAAAATGATTACTTATCTTACAACCTCTTTTATAATATACGATGAACATGATATATAAACAGACTTTTTATCCATTTTTTCATGCAAAATAATAGATATTGACGTAAAATTTTTCTCAGTGTACACAGTCGTGTTTGTGTAAAAGCACACAGACTGTCATGTGTTACAATAGCGGATTGGTATACGTATGTGGATGCGCTCATTACGTACGAACATACGTACGTACATAGAACACGGGGTGAAGCTGACTAACTGCTCTCGATTCGAATTAAAACGAATCGGTGCGGAGCGATTGGCCTCCTGCGGCTGCCCGCGATGTACTCATGGCGCCGTGTCTTTCGACGAGGACTTTAAAATTTTATTTCAACCACGGTTGAATTCTGATATGTGAAGTTGATTCGTTAAATTTACCGCTTCACATTTATTTTCATATATGAATTAAGTTCAAGTTGAGTGAAATATTATGTACACAGTGAAAAAAGCTATGGATATATTTTTATTGATATTGATATCGATTGTAGTTTAAATTTAATTGTAGCTTATTTTTGGAAACAGCAAGGAAAAGATGTTTAACAATTTAAAATTAAAAATTAATATAAGAATGTAAGTTACGATAATATACATTAAACAAAAATAAAAAAATTATTTATGGAGTAAAAATAATGGACCAGAAAGTTAAAAAAATAAATAGATGTATGTAGTTGAAAAAAAAGTTGTTGGCTAACTGACATTCCTACAGTAGTTTTGCATAGTTATGTTTTCCAGAGTACTAGAAAGATGGTACTATGTAGATAGTACCATATTCAAGAAAAATATAGTACATATTACCGAACTTTTCGATATTCTACATTTTCATCGGAACTAAATGTTAACAAGTATTTTATAGTTCGGTTAATTTTTACCAAACTTTTCGGTGTCAACATCAGTTATTTGTAAAATTTTACCGAACTTTATGGGTATTATTTTATAAACAATTCCCGATGTCAGTGGGTTACTGAACATTTCTAATGTACAAGAATAAAGTTCATTTAACAAAGATCAACAAAATTTGTAAAAATTCTATACAATTAATTAAAAACAAATTATGTATTATTTGTTAAACTGCAGTGGTAATTAATTATACTTTTAAATATGAATTACAAAATAACTTACTTTTATAAACTAAACTAAAACTTTAGCAAAGTATAAAAAATTGACACGAAATATGGTATTCAATAAAATATAAAAATTTCATTATTCTTTCTTTTGTAGAGACTGAATAGGAATTCTATAAATTAAAATTATTCCGAATTTAAAAGATATATGAAAAAGTTCAATTTAATACAAAATATTGTATATATATACACAATGTTTTTGAGACAATGAGAAATCAAAAAAATTCATTAGACTAAGACTTAGATGTATAACGAGAAACATAAAATAAGGGGTACATAACAAGTAAAGAGTGTGATTTCCCAAATCTCATTATTCAATTATTGTGATATAAATGCAATCATTAAATTCATATTCACACTTTTACCATAATTACATATATTTTGACTGCAATATTATTTAAATTATTATTTTAAAGTAAAATATCAATAATATTATTTAAATCCCAAAACAAGTCCACAATTAAACTTTGATATTAACAATCGTTTGTCGGATTCTGATTAAAAACACAATTACAGTAACTAACAAAACATTTTCACTTATTCTGATCATTTCATTCAATTAAACATTAATACCAATATTGAGTGTCGAAACAAATATATCTCCGTGTATTTAATTTCAATAAATGATTTAATAGACGCTGTTTAATCAGTGTAACTTTATCGCTAAACTTTTATGAATCCTATTAACTTTACGACCGAAATCATATTATTAAATTATGATTTATTAATTAAAATGTTGCATAATAATTATTTTAATAATTCCGAGTTAAATTTAGTTTAAAATTGAGTAAATTATCCATGGCTTGCTATTATTTATATCAAGATAATAATTCAATTGTTATATCTATTAATGTATATAAAAAACAAGGATATATTTGTTTCATTTTTTTCCCGGTAAAATAAAAATTGAGTAGAGAAAAGGGTTTGTGCCGCCATCTCTATATCCAACCTTGAACAAGACACGCTCTCTTTTAACAGGAAATCGTCGAGAGTGCGCTTGAAGTCTCGAGGGAAAAATATTTCCAGCGTTTAGCATAGCGAACAACCCAGTTGCAAACTACAATTTCTTAAATATAATATATTTATATATGAAGAAAAAGTCACTGGAAATGTAAATATTTCATTCTTTTATGAAAAGAAATCATTCCTAAATTCATTTACAAAAAAATAAGAAACATTTTGCAAAAATTTTATGTATTGATTTTTTTATGAGCTGGACCTAATAGATACTTATGAATGAATATAAAAAATTATTATGCTAATAATCTTTTTAAATAATCAAAAGATACTGAAATAAGTACTATTTATAAAAAAATAACAATAAATATTGTTGCAAAATATATTGATCACCTCGCTTTAATAAGTACATTTTTTAATATTATTTAAATCATTATCTAGGAAAATACTTTATAATATATTTTCTATATAATTTATTTTTTATTGATTTGAATATTCCAAAAAATTACTCATAAAATCAATATTTAAGTTTTGAATTTTTTACCGGTAACTGTTTCTAGTAAAAACAATGTTAAATTTGTATTGTGTGTTATTTTTCTTTCTATATCTGCGAAATATTTAAACGACTCCATCGGTAAAAATTGAAATAAGCGCGAAAGATATAAACCATGTACTATTTTTTTCCAAGAAAAGTATCAATATATTATCAATTTTTATACAAATTAACAATATATTAATAGTTTTAAAATATATTAAAATAAATTTATATAATAATTTCATATAGGTTTTCAATTACACTTAAAATCAATATGGCAAATGTGATAATAAATCCGTTTATATTTTATATTTAATCTGTTTATATTTTCAATGTTATACTGTGTACATTTACTGAGAAAATTTTATAATTTTTTCCACGACTAATTATAACTAGTGAAGGATATGCATTCAGTGTAGGTCTATGTACTATATCTTCTACTTAAACTTGCAACACTATATTGCAGACAACGAAATAATTATTGTAAATATTATATTATAAAGGTTGCTTATTATATATTAATACCCAGTTTGAAATCGTATGAAAATAGTCTAATAATCAATATGGATTTAGTAAGGTATACACCGAGAAAAATAAAATAATAAGTGTTACTATACTTTCTAGCATTCTGAGACTCTATGCTCCAATGTTAAAAACTTTGCCAGACAGTCTGGTAAACGGTGTCACTTTTTCAAGTACCATTTATCAGAACTGTGGTACTTCTTGTCACATTTTCGAGCATTATTTTATACAGGAACACATAGAGTCCAGGATTACTATATTATTTTTCTCAGTGTATATCTGGTAAATATTTGGAAAGTACCCTAGTAAAATTCAGTATTGAGGTATATAAACCACATACATTGAGAAAAATAGAACAGAAAAAGTATTGTTTTTAACTGTGTTTCAGATGTATATCAGTCTTTCATTAAAAATTACTGTTTTTTAAAAGGAAAAATTTCTGTTTTATTTAAAAATATAAGATTTAAAACTAGTATCTTTGCTTTTAAAAAACATTAATTTTTACTGAAAGACGGATATACAAAATATTATTTTACTAATATCTCAATAGATAACTTTTGAAAATAAAAATTCATTCCTAAAGCTATCCATCCTAATTCTAATGTTCAAAGTAAAGTTCCCGTAAACAGATTTTAGCTTGGCAATTATCCGACTTATGGAAATGTCACTTAGATGGCCAAAGATAAATGATCCTGTATTTAATCTAGAAATTAAGTTAAACCAACTTAGAGTTGGCAAGTGTTTTTTCACGTCTTGAGTAAATTCAAACACAGGCTCACAGGGCATAAAGTCCGTGCGAATGTGAGGCTTCGAGTAAGTGGGCGTGCAAGTATTTTCGACCGTTCGCGTGTCCATCTTCGTTGCGCTCGTATCATTTATTCCGCGTTATCTTTATCTTTCTTCTCTCGTTATACAGTAACGCACTCCAGAATCAAGCCCCAAACCGCAAACTCCCTTCGCTTTTCGTACTAACCGTTCGCGAAATGTTTGCTTTAGTCTTTTACACGAAGCTGCAAAGGATTTTTGCATTTTCTACGAACCTTGACTTCCCAGCTCAAAGCCAGTGCATATTACTATCACGCGCGCCTCTTTTGGCCAGCATTATTATAAATGGTTGAATGTAACAATTGCAATGAACATTTAAGTAATTATCTTTCTTTATGATAAAATAAAATTTGTAATAAAAAACTGAAGTACATGAAAATAGACGTTTATTTACATGTACTTCAGTTTTTTATAGACGGGTGAAAAAATGTGATTTTTAATAAAATGTACTACTATTTTTAAAACAATTTTTACAAAATGTGTAACTTTCATGTTTAAATTATTTTTTAAATTACAAGTTATTTTATTTTCAAAATGACACGTTCTAAAGTGTAAGTTTATCATAGACCGAAACATAAAATTTACTTATATATTTATTTTCAATTTATTTTGTTTATAAAACTTGTTTATAAATTTTTATTTTTATTATTTGTATTTCGAAAGCAGCAATTATTCATGACCTAAAAGCTTTGAGCATTTAATTGATTCTCTTCTGGGTTATTTCTCATATGTATTTCTTTTTATACAATGAAAATATAGTTAAATATAAATTTTAGAATTTGACAGACATTCGTTAAAATCTAAAATACACGAACATTTAATTTATATTTAAATATGTTGCTCAAAGTTATTCAAAATTGTAATTTTTAATTTTTAAAACATATATCTGCAAATGATTTTGGAATTACCACACAATGTTTCACATATATGATATAAAGTTTCATTGTTTATTTTATTTATAATCAAAAGTTAAAATAATTACTTTTTAAAGTTATTCAATATTCTTATTTGCGTAGGTAAAAGGACGTATCTGGTATTGTTTCAATAAAATCGGGTCAATGAATTTGAGAGGACGAAGAGGTGGATCGTAAATTGAGGACGAAAGTCGTGCGAGGCTTTTTGCGATATGAGTCGGTGCTCGTCTGGTGTTTTTGCATTCGCCATTCTCGGCATCTTATAGTTTCTATAGAGGAAGAGAAGAGAAGAGAAGAGCGAGGATGCGCCGGTGGGCCGGCCAGACCGCAGCGCCGCCCCTTGACTCTCAAGTTCCTTTTGCCATCTTGCCCCCGACCCGAATCTGCGGTTAGCCCCACTTCTACCAGAAACCAGGAAAGCCGGTTGCACCAACGGACCAGAACTCCGGTTCTTCTCTTCTCTTCTCTTCTCCTCAAGCATCGACGCGAATCAATCGAAACTGTCACGTTTGTACACTTTTTTGCGCTCCTTCCAACTTACACGTTTCATTAAGACTGATTAATGCGGCTTCGAGATGGGAAAGATTCCGTATTCTTTGCGCTTCTTCGTATTATCGCCTTGCGAGAATGAGTTCATATATTCAATTACTCGGGTTATGGACGGAAAACAAATTTCTACGCAGAGAATATTTAGTTTTATGTAAAACTATAAAAGATTTTAAGTTATTAATATATTGTGAAGAGTTTAAAATCAAAATTTTGATCAATTTCATCGATAAGAAAATATGGTTAGATTAGTATCAAACTAATATAAATTTTTGTTTAAAAAATGAGAATATCATAAATAGTTTGAAATTAAGCACAACTACATTTAAAGGATTATCTTCTTGAATTAAGTGTATTATTTATTTCAGTGCTGCTAACACGCGATTCTAACTAATTCATTAATTGCAAAAAAAAAAACTTGCAATTATAGATATATTTTACGTTGAATGAAATAAAAAGACATTAATAATCTTTTGTCTTCATTTTCAACATACTGTACAAAATAAACAAACTAAGCGAACAAGGAAAACCTATTTTTTTTCAAAATTCAACATAATTTTATGACTCGTAAAACTTGCTTCATTATATTATGCCGCGTTACCAGAAAAAGTCTTTTTCAACCTAATCCCATACTGCTGAAACCACGCAACGCTCATTTATCTAAAACTTTTTGCCAAATGAGAAAAAAGAAATAATAATTGAACCAAACGCCTTCTCTTTTTCCCTTTTTCACCCGTTAATCGTTTTATCGACTGAGCAACATTAAACCGGCCCTTAAATCGGGTCAAAATTCGACCAGTTAAAAATCGACAGGACTCGCCGATCGATCTGGCGGGGAAAAAGAAAGATTGATTTAGTCCTGTTCCATTCATAAAAGGCTCGACAAATTGGACCCAGGCAAGACGCACCCTCGTCGGCTCGCGTGGCTGTAATAATAATTTTTACTAGTCCGCGCGTAATCAGGGCTGCGTGTTACACATGTTCGACGCGCCCCACCACCGTGACACGCGCTAGCTCCTACCCCTCGCGCGAGAGAGACAGCGCGTGGCGCCTTGGGGTGGGGCGATATTTTGGTAGAAAGTGGGGCGGGTCGCGCTTTTAAGGGGCAAACCAAATCGGCGCGTGCGAGAGAAACGCGGCCGCGCGGCTGCCAGACGGAGACAGACGTAGCCGGCTCACAAACACGGAAAGAGAAGGTGTTCTAGTATTCGTTGCTACTTCCATCCGTGCGAGTGTTTTTGAGCCAATCGTACGAACGCATTTCCACGTGAATCGACCGGATTTATCGGCTTTTACCATCGAAATCCGCGATTCATCGAGGCGCATTTTTGGAACCGCCGTTGCCGCGTCCTTCGCCCCTCGACTTCAAACCCCGCGCCCTCCGCCACTCGCGAAGAAACGGCTTTTTGAGTTGTACCAAATGTGCCAACCAAGTTGTGCCACAAGTGTTGTCGAATCTTGCGACCAATGGAAAGTACACGCAGATCGACGCGGCGATGATTCAGAGTGATGATATTTGAATGTTCGGGGGGGTCGTGACGTCAGTTTTCGTGTGGACGAAGGGTAGTTTTATGTCAGTTTCAATTGGAACCAGTGTATGATCTCGGAGGAAAGTTCGAGGGGAGTGCTTGAATGGGAAGTTGATTTTAAAGCTATTTTCATATCAGTTTAGTGAAGAGTCAAGCTGATAATTTGAGAATAATCGTTAAAAATTAAAACTTCACTTGCTTTAAAATAAGCGTGTTTTGCTTTTCGGAAAAAATGAATTGAAACACATGTCGAATAGTCTAACACTGCGTATTTTAAATCGAGCCTTATTTTGAGACATCTGATTGGTCCTAATGGTTACGATATTTAACATTCCTTTTTTATTACTTTGAAAGAAAATGTTAGGTACTGAGGAACTGTTTCTAATACAATAAGTTACTATCCTCTTCCGGCAAATGTGCCCGGAGAGAACTGTAATGTCGAACCAACGCCAAATGGTGTTAGTGTAATAGTGTTATAATGTTAATATTGCATTATGAAATGTAAAATTGACATTACAAGATTATCGAATTATTATTATGAGGCAACCGAAGCAGTATTGAGAAAGTTGTGTTCGAAAAGGAACGTAGAAATACACAATTTGTAAACATAAACGCGCATCGAGCGAAAGAAATTGACACGGTTACTAACTAAACAATAATAACATTATGACACTGTTGGCAATACAGATTTTTAAGTTACCATTTAATAAATTGTCTTGTAAACGCTACACTTAATTTTACGTACATCAGTTGTGCTATTAGAGCATTCTTTTCTGTAATTCCAACATATATTTAACATATATAACTTAAGAAAGCAATTAATGTTGTAACGACAAAAAAATATTTCTGTATGTGTTATTTTAAATTAAATAAGAGTGTAAAAATGTGACTGGTAATATTACTATTTTAACTTTGTTTTGATTACCTGTCATTCTTTGAACAAATATTAATGTTTTTAAAAGCAAGGTTACCAGTTTTATATGTTATGTTTAAAGTTGAAACAAAAATTTCCCCTTTTAAAAGAATTTTGATTGAAAAATTGACATGTGTCTGAACCAAAGTTAAACGCAGCAATATGTTCAGTCATATATTTCTCGATGCACATAAACTTTGGCGAATAAAATTCGCAAAAATTTGAATTTAAAACCTAAATATTTTATCGAAACTTATAAACAGTGTTCCAATATTAAATTTTTGAATCAAAGTAATATCTCAATTTAAAATACATTTTAACATACATATATGTATATGGTATATAGAAATAAGAGAAGCTATACAAGTTATTTCGAATAAGATAAACATATTTTTCGTTATTATTAATAATTTATAAATTTATTTCTAATAAATAAATCCAGAATTTATGAAACATATTATACTCAAAATTATATTTTTTCTTAACCCAAATAAATTGCATTAAAGAATCTGTTTCAAAGAGTACCATCTAATCGAGTATAACAATATTAAAAATTGTAAATGTAAAAGCAAATTTGGCGGACGAATGAATACACGAAAAGTGAAAGAAATGGAAAAGGTTTGATGAAATTGAAATGTCAAGTGTTCAATAAATAATCGTAATAGGAAACAAGGAATCAGTTGCTGCGTGAACAGTTTGATGCTCGACGGTCGGCTTGCGCAATTAAAAAAACATTAATTGTATTTACTTTTTGGTTGATTTTGAATCACGTTGGTCGGCGTTTGGGGGAGATCCCCTCAGCCTGCGTCGCGTGGCGTATCACGTGGTAAAAAATAACAGAATCGAGGGGAGCGGCTATTGGTCGATGAAAAATTAATGCCGCGCGAGTAGTATAACACAAAGGTAGAAAACACATTACGTGATTTGCCGGTTGAACTTCAATATGCACGGCGTTTTAAAAGCGACTGATTTTCAATGCGTATTTTCAATTTTTCAACCGCGTAATTTGTCACACTTAATTTTTTATCGCGCCCCGTTCACACGAAGGAACAATCTCTCGGTGTGTTTCATTGGTATTCAAATTTTTCTTTCATTTAGCCGGGCCAAAATTGGCGAATGAATTCACAAAATAAAATAATAATTCACAGTTTGTAAATATTGATAAACGCAAGTTTTTGTTACGACAAAAATAACTTAGTTTCGAAAATGAAGATGTGCTTTGTATAATAAAATATCGGAAGTGAATAATAATTCAACAACGTTTTCAATAATTTATCATGTTATTGTAACGATACAATAATGTTTTGAATGTTTTATATATATGGGTGTAACGTCGGGCATACATATGGCTCCAACCGGGTACCCTCATGGAATATATAACTGAACCTAACCGAGACCACACAACATTTCCAGTTAAAATGAATATGTTGTTTGTATCGGGGCTGCCTGATATCAACCTGACCGGGATTCAACTGGATTACCATTGATGCCTATTTGTAACATGGTATCCCAACTGGGACCATATAAATACCCGATGTTACATCCCGATCGTTGGCCGACACGCCCGGTTTCAAATCTACTACACTGTAAAAAATGCTATGTTGAATCAAGTAAAATCGAGTTGAATCAACTCATTTTCTGAGTCAAATACGATCAAGCTTATTTATAATTTAACACAGCTCATTTTATTAATACAAATAAAGTATCTTTTGAGTTGAATTTACTCTATGTATAGTTGGTGCGAAAAAATATTTGATTAAATAATTTTATAAAAGAAAATTTCGCTAGGGTTTGAACTCGGTAGTTAGATGTTTCAATAGAGCGTTAAAACTTAAACCACTACGCTAATGTCACTGTTTTGTAACACGAGATATAGACTGATCGTCGTTTCGCCAATTTCAATTATTCAGTTTGAATATCGAGTAAATTCAACTATATAAATGTGGGAGGTTTAACTCTAATATGATTGTTTTAAGCGTGTCTTCGTCAACTCTATCATCGAGTTGAAAGCACTCAAAAAATTATTTTCAGTGTAGGGTACTTATGATTTACATTAAAAAAAATTCACTGTTCATGAGTTGAAATCGGTTACTACACGGAGAGAAAAGATTAATAAAATTTACTGACATTCTTAGTAAACTGGTTATATATTGGCAAAACTTGAAAAATTACTATCTTAAGTTAGTAAAACATATCAATTTGTTGAAAATGATTCTTAG
>JABFPN010006230.1:0-11870 GCA_022817305.1 Leptoteleia sp. ZL-2020 | reverse complement strand
TAGTTAGATTTTAAAGAAATAAATTTCTTGACGGGTAAAACTGGCACTTTTTTGCAAATAACTGTAAAACGGCCAGCCAAAATCAAATTTTTTCTGCATAATCGTAATCAGTGTGATAAAATACATTTATTTCATGTTCCCCCCCCCCCAAGGTAGGTAAAAAATACATGAAATCGATGTATTTTTTTGCGTTGATTACGAATCTCAAACTTAACGCTCTCTTGCGGTTCAAAAGTTATGGCCAAAAAACGGTAAAAATATCAGTTTTTCGCAAATAACTTTGAAACAGGTAATCAAAACTAATTTTTTTTGCATATTCGTAATCAGCAGAAAAAAATACACAGAAAACATGTGTTGTATCGTTTGGAAGTGTGGGGATTTTCTCCCTGTAGACGACAATATAGTCCCTCGGAGCGCGTCCGGGTTGAGTTGGGCGTTCAAGGTTTCGTCAATAACTCTGAAAATATCAACTTTAGAGATATGCTCCAAAGGATTACCATAATTTTTCACATAGATCCTAATAATTACCATAATTTTTCACATAGAATCCGAATCTGTAGTATAAAATGTAGGTTCCTATTTAAGATTTTAAAGTTGTACCCCGCCCCACCCACTGAGGATAGGATTGGGGAGTCAAGTTTAGCATGATTAAATAGATTTATCAAAATAATAGACACGTATTTTTCTGTTTTGCGATACGATGTATTTTTAAAATACACCCTGTACATATATCAAAGGTAATATATATATATATATATATTTATATTTCTTCCGACATGAAATATTAAGTGTCGGAAAAAATTTCTTGATATAATATAGAACGCTATATATAATATAATATGGTCCGTGCATTAGCGTTAAAAAAAGGTAAGTTCATTTAAAATAAACAAATAAATTGAAATTCAAGAGAATGATATCAAATTCTCTCAGTAGAGGGTGTAGATGATCGTAATTTCATCTTTCCCACTACTGAGATGATATATAGATAGCATATTACAACACATTCTCTTAAAATAAATTCATAGCGTATAAGGCATTAGTTACACTAGCCTTACTGATGAGATTTAGTATAACCAAGAAATGAAATGCTATTTAACATTTAACATCTTACATACGTTATTATTATTGTTATAATTATTATTTAAGTGTTGAGGCAATAAATCAGATTGCACACACTTAGCATTCCAGCTTTCTTTAGACACTTGACTAAAAATTTCGGACGAAAAATGTAAAAAGTTATCGAAAATGCTCCTAAATTAGTGCCTTATTCAGAACCGATTACAAACAATGAAATAGTGACAGATACAAGTACTACATTAGATCAAAAACATGAAATAAAAGAGATATTAAATGAATTTAGAGACTGCTTTGCAAAAAATATTAACGAAATAGGATGTGCGAAAAATGTTGAAATGTATATCGTCGAAGTTCCAAATAGTACTCCAGTGTCAGGTAAACCATATCGAACGAGTTTGAAAGAAAGAGAAGTTATGAAAGAGATAATTGGTGAATATAAATCTGCCGGATTAATTCGCGAAACAACATCACCTTTTTCAAGCAGGTGTTTACTCGAGAAGAAAAAGAACGGTCAACATCGTTTGGTTGTTGATTATCGCCGATTAAACGCACAAACAGTTAAGTCACAATTTCCTATTCCAAATGTAGACGAATGCTTCAAGCTTATTCATGGCTCACAGATTTTCATTACAATGGATTTATCGCATGAGTATTTACAAATGCCTCTATCAGAACAAGCAAAACGTAAAACAGCATTTATTACGCCGGATTTTACTGGAGAGTTTGAACGAATAATGTTTGGGCTGACTAATGCGCCATTTTATTTCGCAAAATTAATGGAACAGGTATTAGGTCCGTTATGAAATAAGGTAGCGATTAATTATTTTGACGATATATTTATTTTTGCAGAGAATTGGGACACGTTAATAGTTAGATTGAGAGAAGTAACATTAATTCGTGGTGCAGGACTAACGTTTAACTTGGCCAAATGTGGATTCTCAATGAGGCGCATAGAGTATTTAGATTTTGAAATTGATAAGGATGGAATCAGACCGGGGATAAATAAAATCGCAGCTATAGAACATTTTCCTAAACCAAAAGGCAAACATGAAGTTAGAAGATTCATCGGATTGTGTAGTTATTTTCGACGTTTTGTAAATAACTTTGCCAAGATAGTAACGCCGATCTCAAGGTTACCTAAAAAGGATTAAAACTTTAGTTGGACTAAAGAGCAGGATATATCATTCGGAGAGATAAAACGAATTTTATCTTCCAGACCGGTTTTAAAAATTTACAATCCGCGAGCTAGTACGACCGAATTACATACGGATGCTTCTTCAATCGGAATCGCAGCAATATTATTGCAATCAGACAACCGAACTCGCATCATGTTATCATTCAAGTAAACTTGAATTATTAGCTATCGCGTGGGCAGTCGAATGTCTTCGATGCTTTCTAGTAGATATAACGTTTAACGTGCGGACTGCTTGTGAAGCATTAGTTTATATCAGCAGTATTAAGACGCGTCAACCACAAATTGTCCGATGGCTGACAACTATTTCAGAGTTTAATTGCGAAATTAAATATCGAAGTGGACAACGAATGCAACACGTTGATGCCCTATCCAGAGCACCGGTAGAGCAAGCACCCGAGATAGATGAATGCGAATTATATAATATCGAGACCCGAGAAGACGAAATTGTAATGTACCAGTATATAGACGAGGACTTAGAATGAAAAATAAAGATTTTAAAACAACCGGAATCCGAGCGGACGCGACAAGACAAAGGTGAAGTTAAAGACTATAGTTTAATAAACGGGATTTTATATAAACAAATTGACTCGAACGGGACTAAAGAATATAAATATGTAGTACCCAAAAATATGCGAAAGGCGCTAGTAATTAAAAATCATGATTTCAGTAGTCACATGGGCGTAGACCGAACCGTAACGCGTATGAGGCAGAATTTCTATTTCCCGAATATGCGTGGATATATAAAGAGGCATATCAGAGCGTGTTTAGAATGCTTGATGACAAAAAGACTAACTGGGAAGCAACCAGGATTACTACTATCTATTTCCGCCGGGTAAAAGGCCCTTTGAAATAGTACATATTGATCATTTAGGACCTTTTATAACCTCTGCTAGCGGGAATAAATAAGTGTTGGGTATGATGAATAATTTGAAAAAATTTGTTCAATGAGGTTAAAAGTGTCGACGCCAGAACAACGGTACGTAAATTAGAAAACCTTGTTAACAATTTCGGAGTGCCATATCGATTTATTACAGACCGTGGGACGAGTTTTACATCAAAATTGTTTCAGGAGTTTTGTAAGAAGCATGGCATACATCACACTTTAAACTCGAGTCGTCATGCTCAGGCGAATGGGGGTAAGACACCTTTTGAAAGTTTGTAGGGATATCAACCGGCATTCAAATCCGGATTAATACGTGATCTTACGGTTCAGAATGAACGCTATCAAGATCCTCAGGATATTCAACGAGACCTTAGAGACACAATAATAAGCGAGCAACATCGTTATAAAGAGCGTTACGATAGAACCAGGTTAAAAGGGGTTAAATTTAAAATTGGCGACATAGTATATGTAAAGGTAAACCCAACTTCGACAAGAGAGTCGACGAAGTTACAAAATCGGTATCGAGGACCGTTAGTTGTTACCTCAATTCTACCCGGAGACACTTACGAGATTGCGAAATTAAACGGTTCAGATGGTCGAAAATACGAATCTAGAGCTCATGTAAGTCAACTCAAAATTTGGAGAAACTGGGTTGCCGATAGCGATGATGAATCAAGTGATATTGGTAGTGATGGCGAAAGTATTGTTGTGAATAATCGAGAGACTAGGCAACTATGTGAACGCGAGAGTGTTGAGCGAAATGATGTATTTAATGCAGATGAAATTGTGAAACAAACTGATCGACCTGAACGAAAAATTAAACCACCAAAGCGACTTAAAGATTATATATAAAGAAATTGTTATGATATTTATGATAAAGATTACCTGTGGTTATCTGTGATTTAATTAATGATCATTATAAAGAATAATTTTGGTTAATAGTTTAGATGTATCGATTCATAATTGTACGATTTAAGTTTTTTGTTTAAAATTTTATAGAAATGTTCGGTAATTGTATAAAATAATACCCCCCCCACCCCAATAAAGTGGGTTTTTTGTGAATGAAATCGATGCGTTTTTGAACGCTGATTGCAATAAAAAAAGAATAAAATGTCGCTTTCTTACCATTCAAAAGATATGGCCAAAAAACTAAACGGTCCCTGGGAGCGTGTCTGGGTAGAGTTGGACGCACTGTATCGCTCATAATTCTGAAAGTATCGACTTTAGGGATATGCTCCAAAGAACCAAAATTACTCCCAACGATATCCTGGACCTATGTGGTTAGTTTAGTTAGATTTTAAAGAAATAAATTCCTTGATGGGTAAAAATGGCAGTTTTTCGCAAATAACTCTAAAACGGTCATCCAAAACAAAAATTTTTTTGCGGAGTCGTATTCAGCGCAAAAAAATTCACAGAGAACATGTATTACATCGTTTGGCAATGCAGGGGTTACTAATTTTGGGTAAACCGTTTACCCAACGAGGCGAGCCGTTGTTTCAAAAGTTAGGTTCCATAAATTTTGAGTAAACGGTTTACCCAAAATTAGGCGAGATGCTCTACTAAGACCGTAGTAAAGCATTTCACCCACTGATGGCACAATGATTCTACATAACTGTTTTCCTTGTAGGTGTGCCTTGCATGGTCTGATAGCGTTTCTGAACCGATCGGTGGTGATGGCATTACAGTAGCGATTGACGAGTCGAAATTCGGCCACCGAAAATTCCATAAGGGTCAACTATCTAAAGACCAATGGATTTTCGGTGGATTCGAATAAGAATCGAAAAAGATTTTTATTGTAAGTGTCGAAGATCGACGAACGGCTTAGACATTGTTTAAAGTCATCAAAGGTTGGGTTAGGCCTGGGACAACAATTGTTTCGTTTTCCACGTTTCCAAATCAGGAACCGGTTTTGGTTGACCGTTTTAGAGTTATTTGCGAAAAACTGCCATTTTTACCATTGCCATAACTTTTGAACGGCAAGAGGGCGCCAAAATTTTTTCAGATTTGTAATCAGGGCTAAAAAATACATCGATTTCGCGTATTATTTACCCCTCTTTAATGAAAAGGTTAAATAAATTAACTTCATAAATTGTATTATGTCTTCTGGGTTAATATATTAAATTATACATATAAATTATTATTTTTAATATTAATTAATATTTATTCTCGTTATTTCTTCTCGACCGTAAATTTTAATACAACAAACGTAAAGTTTAATACAACATTAATTAATATTTAACCAGTCTTATTTTTTTTTTTTTTTTTTTGAAATTGTAATTTCTTTTTAATATTAATTAGTTTCACTTTTATGTTAAATTATAATTTATTTTCCATTTCTTCCACCATTATTTTTTTTATAATTTTGAACCGTTCATACATTTAATTTCATATTTATTGACATTTTATTTTTTTTATTATATTTCTTAATTATATTCTTTTAAATTAATAAGTTAAACTAAGATTATTTTATACTCAAAATCTTAATAATAATATTTTTTGATTTATTAAAATAGATATCGAATGGAAAGATTATCTGATAATGGATGACAATTAACTTTTACTTTTAACATCACTACATTTGTTTGCATAATTGATATTTTCAATTTCTATGTCTTCTCTTTTCTGTATTTTCATGTACTCTTCACGTACTCTTTTTACTCTATTTTCATTAAGTTCTGCTTTTTTTTAATAATAATCAGTCTCATTTTTTTTCATATTTTAGTTAAAATATCTCATTCACTTTCCATTTTTTTCACTATTAATTTTTCTTTTAATTTGGAATACATACATTTAATTTATTTAATATTTATTAACATTTTATTTTTTTCATTATATTTTAATGTTTATACCAAGAAAAATTGATAACATCTTAAATAAAGAAAACAATAAAAATTATATAGAATATTAAAAAAAAATAAAATTAACACATATATATTATATTATTAGAAGTTAAGCAATGGTGAGGTTATGTCTAAAAAGAAGTTAAAAATGATAAAAGTGTTCAAAAGTTGAAAGTTAAAAAATAATAAAATTACTGTATAATGAAATATTTGGTTATTGAAATACATACAAATATAGAAAATAAGAAAAATACAATAAAACACTAATAAAAAAAATTCATTAAAGAGGCAAGCATAATTTCAAATGAAATTATTGTCACTTCATCTAAAAAAATTAAAACATAAACTAAACTAAAGAAAAATTCTACTAAACATGATTTTTTTGCTTTGTTTTAGTTTACTTTAATCTAAACTTTTTTCCATACGTTCGATATTCAAGTAGAGACAATGGATGTAAAATTACGAACAATATTTATTTATTTGCCAGTTACGTCTGATGGTCAAGGTCCAACAAGGATGTTTAAAAATAAGGAAAAGAAGTTGTCTGTCGCACAATATTCGGACCTAGAATTCTCCACACTGGCTCGGAGCGCGCGCTTATAAAGGCGCCTCCCCACTCTTACCGCGTGGATGTCAGAGTGTGGAGACGTGTGGACGTCACGTTCGTCTGATTTTTGTGGAGGTGTGTGGACGTTACGATCGCTAACAATAATTAATGGTAAAGAATAGTAAAGTGACTGGAATCTGTCATAATTCAAAAGAAAAATAAATGTTAGTTTATTTTGAATAAAGGTGTGAAATTAACACTGAAATTTTGAGAGGTGTGGACGTTCTGATCGCCAACACCATAATATAAATAAATATTATACCCAACAATTTTTTGAGCTATATATCGCTCATAAATCCTTGACTCGCCCCGGCTTTTTTTAAAATTCTGTCTACTTTTAACAATTTAAAATTCTAAGCTATCTTTTCCGACAAGATTTTAGAATTTTTCTTGGTAATACTACCCCCCTCCCCCAATGTGGGTTTTTTATGAGTGAAATCGATGCGTCTTTGAACGCTGATTGCAATAAAAAAAGAATTAAAGGTCGCTCTCTTACCGTCCAAAAGATATGGCCAAAAAACTAAACGGTCCCTGGGAGCGCGTCTGGGTAGAGTTGAGCGCACTGTATCGCTCATAACTCTGAAAGTATCGACTTTAGGGATATCCTCCAAAGGACCAAAAATGCTCCCAACGGTGTCCTGGACCTGGTATGTTAGTTTAGCTAGATTTTAATGAATTTTAATAAAATAAACGGCGGTGCGGCGTAACACACAAAAGTTGAACAAATCGGATAAATTTAAAATCTAACTAAACTAACGATACAGGTTCAGGACATCGTTGGAATTAATATTGGTCCTTTGGGGCACCAACCTGAAGTTGATATTTTCGGAGATATCCTCTTCTTCTTCCTCTTCTTCTACTTCATCTTCTTCTTCATTATTTCTATCATGCATTCTTGACAATATATCGAAGGATGCATCAATTCTATTATTATAAACGAATATATATAATAGTCTAACACATAATAATCTAGAAAGCAGGAGTAAAGATAAAAAATTCGCCCGATGTTGTTTGCTCGCTTGTTTGTCCTCGGGCGCGATGTGTCACTTTGCGCCCGCAACTAAACTAACATACCAGGTACAGGACACCGTTGGGAGCATTTTTGGACCTTTGGAGCATATCCCTAATGTCGATACTTTCGGAGTTATAAGCGATACAGTGCGCCCAACTCTACCCAGACGCGCTCCCAGGGACCGTGTAGTTTTTTGGCCATATCTTTTGAAAGGTAAGAGAGCGACCTTTAATTCTTTTTTTATTGCAATCAGCGTTCAAAAACGCATCGATTTCACCCATAAAAAACCCACATTGGGGGGGGGGGTAGTATTGTATACAATTACCTTTTTCTTTAGTTTAGTTTAGATGTTTTAATTTTTTAGATGAAGTAATAATAATTTCATTTGAAATTATACTTGCCTCTTTTATGATTTCCTATCGTTTCGATAATTTTTTTAACTTATGACATTTTTTATCTTAAAATTTTATTTTGTTTTTCATAATAAACAATCAAGAATTTATTATTTTTATGTACATACGGGAAGAAGCCATGTCTCGTCTTTTTGTTTACTTCTATGAGGTTTTGTGGAGATAACATTTACTGACAATATTGTGTGAAATACAATTGAAAAACACAATTCAGAAATGTACTGATATTTATAGTTATCTCAAGAGGACCTCAACCAGTGATGCCACAAAGCCGTGTGCGCGAAAATCCCACAGCCCCTACCATGCGCCTTCCCCTCTGCGGGATTGTTCACTCAACTCGAAGTATAAGCAGGTCTATAAAACTGGAATACAAAAGTAGCATAAAACGAAAAAAATTATATAGATATTTAAAGCTCATTTATTGCGCATTTATTGCGCAAAAAAAATATTTGTTGCTTCAGCCGTTTTTGCAAAAAATGCAGTATTCCAGCATAAATATCAAGCTGGAATACAGCAGAAAACCATATAAAAAAAATACCCAGGGATGCTACACATCCTGTAGAATTTTACTGCTGCAATAAAAAATTTTCTGCTCTGCAACTTTTTCCAAAAAAAAATTTTACAAACATCAAAAATTTCGGAATATACCTTTTCCTAACCATACACATCAGAAATTTATTTTATTCTAAATCAAGAAGGTCTGAAATATATGTTGCTCATATATATACGGATTTTCTAAAATTAAACCGCACGTTACAAACCGGAAGTTAGGTATAAAACGGATGTAAATGGCTATAATGCCAGCATACAACAAGCAGCAAATTCTAATTGTGGTGCAATCGACTCTAAAGAGCTTGAAATAATTTATCGCTGTCGAATCAATGGTAATTTTTGAAAATATACAAATCTGGAACCGGAAGTTAGGTGTAAAACGGCTGTAAATGGCTATAAAGCCAGCATACAACAAGCACCATATTCAAATCGTGGTGCAATCGACGCTAAAGAGGTTGTAATAATTTATCGTTGTCGTATTAATGATATTTTTGGAAAAAATATAATACTGGAACCGGAAGTTAGGTGTAAAACGGCTGTAAATGGCTATAAAGCCAGCATACAATAAGCAGCAAATTCAAATCGTGGTGCAATCGACTCTAAAGAGCTTGTAATAATTTATCGTTGTCGAATTAATGGTAATTTTTGAAAATATACAAATCTGGAACCGGAAGTTAGGTGTAAAACGGCTGTAAATGCCTATAAAGCCAGCATACAACAAGCAGCAAATTCTAATCGTGGTGCAATCGACTCTAAAGAACTTGAAATAATTTATCGCTGTCGAATTAATGGTAATTTTTGAAAATATACAAATCTGGAACCGGAAGTTAGGTGTAAAACGGCTGTAAATGGCTATAAAGCCAGCATACAACAAGCAGCATATTCAAATCGTGGTGCAATCGACGCTAAAGAGCTTGTAATAATTTATCGCTGTCGTATTAATGATATTTTTTGAAAATATATAATACTGGAACCGGAATTTAGCAAAAACCGGTTCCAGTATTATACACTGAGAGAAATAGATAGTTAAAAGCACCATCCAGATAGTAGAAATAGATAGTTGAAAACAGATAGTAAAATGAAGTATCCAGATAGTAAATCGATATCGATATCGCGCGGTCGATAGTGATGCGCACGACACTCGTACCTAGCCTATTTCCAATTATATTTCTTGATTGTGTTTTGTTTAAACATTGTTGTGGAAGTGATGTTTGACAGCATTTAACCTTATAGAACTAATTGATGTGTTTAAAGGTTTATGTACTTAAGTTCGGTTTTTAATTCATTATACTTTGTATTAGCAGGTTATTATTTTATTGACAGTTTAATTTACTATCCAGATAGTTCGAAAAATTATCCAGATAGTAGTGTGCTGTACTATCCACAGATATTAAAGTTTACTATCACAGATATTCAGAAAAACTATCTAGATCATTATTTTAACTATCTATTTCTCTCAGTGTATATTTTCAAAAAATATCATTAATACGACAGCGATAAATTATTACAAGCTCTTTAGCGTCGATTGCACCACGATTTGAATATGCTGCTTGTTGTATGCTTGCTTTATAGCCATTTACATCCGTTTTATACCTAACTTCCGGTTTGTAACTTCCGGTTTAATTTTAGAAAATCCGCAAATATATGAGCAACATATATTTCAGACATTCTTGATTTAGAATAAAATAAATTTCTGATGTGTATTGTTAGGAAAAGGTATATTCCGAAATTTTTGATGTTTAATTTTTTTTGGAAAAAGTTGCAGAGCAGAAAATTTTTTATTGCAGCAGTAAAATTCTACAGGATGTGTAGCATCCCTGGGTATTTTTTTTATATGGTTTTCTGCTGTATTCCAGCTTGATATTTATGCTGGAATACTGCATTTTTTGCAAAAACGGCTGGAGCAACAAATATTTTTGTTGTTGTATGCTACTTTTGTATTCCAGCTTTATAGACCTAGTATAAGCTTTGATCTGTTAGTGAACTACATTACCAACTTAAATTTGACGCCATCCGACGTCACTCAAGGAAAACATTAGTTCATTGTCTATCCTTTTTCTTACAATTGCTGTACTGGAGTGGCATTACGCTCTCGTGTTCGTTTAAATTTCGGTTCCTCTCGTTTTAATCTTGTTTCCATTTAATCTCAATCTCGTTTTCTTCTTGTGAAAAGTTACGGCAACGTAGCAATTTTTTGGGAGAACGGTGTAAAAGTGGGTTTATTAGTAATAAAACTAGTTTAATTTAAACGAGTTAAAGAAGAAATTGAGGAAGTAAATATTAGTTTTCAAATATGAATGTGTTAAATTTTATCAATGTAATTTTGAAATATATAAACATTTTACACTTTAACAAAATTTGTACATGTACTAACACAAATTGTATGTTTATTACATTTATAAAATTTAACAAATTCATATTGGAGAACTAATATTTACTTTTTCTTTAACTCGTTTAAATTAAACTTGTTTTATTACTAATAAACGCACTTTTACAACGTTCTTCCAAAAATTGCGGCGTTGCGTAACTTTTCACAAGAAGAAAACGAGATTGAGATTAAATGGAGACGAGATTAAAACGAGAGGAAACCGAAATTTAAACGAACACGAGAGCGTAATGCCACTCCTGTTTTATTTTGATGTTATAGAGTTGAAATAATGCATAAATATACTTTTACTAAATCACAGGGTCGTCGAAATAAATTGGGCACCCCAGGGCATTTTTTAATAGTGTAATAAAATATTTAATTTTTTAATTTTTTAATCAAATAGTATTAAATCATTACATTGAAAAATATTTATCTGTTTAATATATACACTAGACGCTCCCATTTTCTACATTCCCATTTTCATAAATTTTTCTTCCCCATTTTCATCAGAAATGTTCCATTTGTACCTCGTGGAAGCTACACCCCGCCTATCACGAAATCGAAAAAAAACTATGCAGGAATTATGTGCTATTTATGTGCTATTTTTGTGCCGGCGGCATAATTTTTGGGCTAGAAGGGAAACCCATTTTTTTTAAAAGCATAAGTGCGGGGTGTGGCTTCACTGGAAGCTACAACCCGCTCACGAGATTTCGGGGAACCAGTGAGAATATCGAAAAGCTATTGGTGGCATATTTATGTGCTATTTATGTGCTCTTAATTTAGCGAAAAAATTTTTCACTAAATAATATATTTTTTTTAAAACGATAGTGCGGGGTGTGGCTTCACTGGAAGCTACACCCCGCTCACGAGATTTCGGGGAACCAGTGAGAATATCGAAAAGCTATTGGTGGCATATTTATGTGCTA
>JABFPN010006229.1:0-11873 GCA_022817305.1 Leptoteleia sp. ZL-2020 | reverse complement strand
TGTGTATATATATGTGTGTATATATATATATATATATATATATATATATATATATATATATATATACATTGATATGATACACATACCAACTTATAAAATTAAGAATTGCATGGTGTTGCACATGTAGTATATATTTTTATTAGAATTGTACTTGTTTTAACTAAAATGATTCATTACTACGTAGATACCTTCTTTCTAAATAACCAAGGTTATCTATATCTATGAGATTTAAGATTAAAATAGCATAAAAAGAGAGAAGAAATTAAGCAATGAAATATGTTACACTTATTAGAAAACATTATTATACTGATTTATACATTAGATTTGTACTTGAATAATTACCAATTAGAAATATATTTGGGAGCATAACATCAACATACATTCTATCAATATTTTCCTGTGGTCAAAATCTTGTTACTAGCGATGCTCAGTTACATATTTTGAATTTTGAATTATGAAATTTTTTGGTTGAAATTAATTTCTTTACATATTAAAAAAATATAAATCGGATAATTATTTCCATTAACAAAGTTGTCTAATAAGTTGTGTTATTAGAAGTATAATAAAGTTTTTATTTATTACTTTTTTATGCAGTAAAGCGTATACTGAATCTGTGTAAATCTGTCTTTTTTAACTTATCAAGCTTTCATTGCATAAAAAGCAAAAATGAAGTGTAATTTTTAAATATATTAAAAATCTAAATAATTATAAGAAAAAGTGTAATTTGCATACTTTTCTAAGTATATACAGAAACCTAGTTACGATATTGTAAATACCTTTCTTTTTTTTAAGATTTCATGAAATTGTATTATTTTTTTAATTAAGAATTATATATAGGACATTTTTTTAGATTTTTCAACAATTTAACTTAGCCAAGCATTAAAATTAGCTAATGGATAACTCTGAGTAAGGGGCATAATATCATGATGTGTCTTCCAAATTACTTTTGTATTTAATTATTTTGAGGACATACCTGCAATTGAAAGGTGTCTTCAAAATGTGCTACACAACTTTTTAGGTCCTTGAAATGTACACATGCACACACAAACCTGATATATAATTCATTAATCATTATGTAAATAAAATATGATGTATAAAGTATGATTCAACAATATTTATCTAAACCATATGAATCAAAATAATTAGAAACATTACTGTAACATTATTTTAAATAAATTTTAATATCTACAAAAACTTGCCAGAATGCAATTTAAATATGAAACATTTAGTTGGATTTCATGTTGTAAGATTTATGTGATTGATATTACAATTATAATACATAAATAAAAATTAAACGTTGTTTTTAAATTATTTTTTAATCAATAAATTTACTTTAGTTTGCTGGTCTGGACTTGCAGGACTCCCACAAATCAAGTGGGGGTCGTTACGTGCCACCGCATCTACGTAATAAAGCTGCAAGTAAGTTAACATTTTGTTATTAATGTTTTTCATGGGTATTGAATATTCGGCATAACATCTAAAAATGTATTGTCTTGTATTAGGTGAGAAAAGTCTTGTAAATATAATAATTATATCAATAAATTAAAAGAACTTCAATAAAAATAAGCCCAATCAGATTTCTGTTATTGTTTTTATAAATGATTTTTTTTTTCATTGCTTATATATAGTAATATTAAAGATTTATCTAATTTTTCTTAATTTCATCATAAACATGTGTTTTATAAAAACATACAACATACTGATTACTTTTTTTTTATTTTATTGAGTAATTGAAAGCAGTCAATTTGATATCAGACAAATAATAAATAAGGAGCTTTTTCAGTGCAATTGTTATAAAAAATATTGTCTGCAACAGGGACAATGAAGGATAGTCATTAATGACCAGAGTGAAGTTGGCTGCACAGGAGGAAGGCAATGACAAAGTAGGATCCATAGTTGAGTGCAATCAACATCACTATAGTCATTAATGGCAGTTTTTCGATCTTTGCAGTATTATATACTAATCTCTGAAACCTTTTAATTATAAAAGGTTTAAAGTACTTAAAGAATAAAGTATATTAATATAATTTAATAATATTTTATTAATAATTATACTTAAAAGTACTTGATGTAATTTATATTTTAAAATAATAGTTTTAATGATAAGTATAATTTATAGTTATTTTATATACGAGTCTTCTTAACCTTTTAATTATTAATTTTCAATTTATGAATATTCTATTAGTTCTATATAATTAAGTTAATATAAATATTTATTATAATTGTGTAAGGAGTACAAAAATTTAATTAATTCTGTTTCAAGTATGCGTGTGCATATTTGTCAATGTAATAGACATTATTTGATATTATTATTTGATGGACATATTTATCTACTAAACAAATTGAATTTATGGAAGGAAAGGAATTTAGAACCTAACCTAACCTAACCTTATTAAAGCCCGCTTGGGCAGTGGAGACAAGGTATGCTATAATCTTATTCAACTTCAAAATTCATTGGAGAATGGATTTCAGATTGATATTATTTACACTGTAAATATCAATTAAAGCTTTAGGTTGTTTAGGTTTATAATAAAATTATACATTTTTTGAAAATTTTAAATTATTAAAACCTGTTATTATTGGAACAAAAGAAAACTATAGAACATAAACATCTGAACTTGTTGTTATAAAGATAGATTCGTGTGTATTATTTCAACGGAAACTTTAAAGTAATATTGAAAATTTCATGTCAGGGTCTTACAGTGTTGTATAATAAAAAATGTAATTAGTTTATATGTTATTATATATATAAACATATGACCCAACACAAATATATTTAATTATATTTTTTTATATTTATAAAAGAAAAATAATGTATATACAGCTATCACGCAATTTAACTAAGAATTTTAAAGTTAATTAATTAAGGATAGAACGCAACTTTAAATGGAATACTATTATATTTTTGATACATACTAATGAAAATATAATAAATGTTAATTTTTGTGACTAAAGTGTAATATTAAAATTAAATAATAATTCCATGGATTAAAATAAATTGTTGAAATTGTTGTAACAGGTAGTTTGCCACCCTCTGATCATCCCTCTAGCAACTATCGATCGTCCTTCTCTGATAGAGAGAAAGGCCGTTCATATAGAAATACTCGCGACTCTCGCAATAATCGGGAGCGCGACGCTGATTTTGCGAATTTTGGTGGTCGGAACCGCAATCAAGAAAATGGTTCCCGAGACTACCGTTATTCCGAACGTGATCAGCCTATTGGAAATGATCGCTGGCAGGAACCGCAAAGAAATGACCGTTGGCCAGACAGTAGAAATGATGGAAGAGGTGGTAGATGGAATGATAGAGAAGGAAAGAATGGACGATATGAGATTGACTGGACAGTACCAACCAAAAGAGATGAGACTCTTGAGGTTGAGTTGTTTGGAACTGGTAACACTGGTATCAACTTTAGCAAATATGAGGATATCCCTGTCGAAACTAGTGGCGAGCATGTCCCAGAACATATTAAATCCGTAAGTTTGATTTATTAAACTGAATGACTACATTATATTAAATACTTGATCACAACTATATTGTAAACATCCTTAGTGGCAATACAATTTTGATAATGCACATTGTGTATATTTATTTTCTTTGGATTTTAATAAAAAATTTTACTTTCAGTTTGACGAAATTAAGCTGACAGAAATAATTAAGAACAGTATTAGCTTAGCCGGATACGACAAGCCCACTCCTGTTCAAAAGTACGCGATTCCGATAATTATAGGGCGTCGCGACGTGATGGCCTGTGCCCAGACGGGCTCTGGCAAAACTGCGGCCTTCCTAGTGCCAATTTTGAATCAGATATACGAAAATGGGCCGCCGCCAACACCTCCTAATAGCTCTGGTGGGAAGCGCAGGCAGTACCCACTGGGTCTGGTGTTAGCCCCAACTAGAGAATTAGCTACCCAGATTTATGAAGAGGCGCGCAAATTCGCGTACAGATCGCGCATGCGTCCAGCAGTTGTTTATGGCGGAGCCAATATGAATGACCAATTGCGTGAACTAGAACGCGGGTGCCATTTGCTTGTTGCCACTCCAGGTCGTTTAGTAGACATGTTGGGCCGTGGAAGAATTGGGCTACAAAACTGCCGGTAATTTTAATTTCAGTTTTTTTTAATGAATAATTTAGATAGAAAGTCAATGAGGAGTATATTGTTTACATATGGTACAATTAAAGTCGTTCGTCCCAGACAAACCTCATTTGTCTGAGACAAAAATTAATCGAATAAAAGAAAAAGAATATAATTGTTTAGATTCTCTTTTGAAATATTTGGAGAAAAATTCATAATGTATAATATACAATTTAAGAAAAAAAGCTTTTATGATAAATTAGTAATCATAGTGAAATATTTCTACAGGTATTTGGTCTTAGATGAAGCAGATCGTATGCTTGACATGGGCTTTGAACCTCAAATCAGGCGTATTGTTGAACAGGATAATATGCCTCCTACCGGAGAGAGGCAAACCCTCATGTTTTCTGCTACGTTTCCGAAAGAAATTCAAATGCTAGCCAGAGACTTTTTAAATAACTACATTTTCTTATGTGTTGGGCGTGTTGGGTCTACTTCAGAGAATATTACACAAAAAATTGAATGGGTTGAAGAACAAGATAAACGCTCATATCTGCTTGATATTTTGCAACCAAGCATCAACAATGATTTATGTGCGTATTGCTTCTTTTGTATAATTAAACATTAATATAAAATTTTTTCTTACCTACAAAGTAATATCTAGAACTGATAATAAAACATTTAGCATTTATAAAGAACAATATAGTTATATAAATTGAACTGTATAATACAAATTAAATAAGATTTAAATAAATTAACAATAATTTTTTATATTTTATGACATTTTTGGTCTTATTGTTTAAGCCTTTTCAGATTATAGAATGAAATAAATGTATTGATTGTTATAATTACAGCAAAAGAATCTCTAACTCTGGTATTCGTCGAAACGAAAAAAGGCGCAGATCAGTTAGAGGATTATCTAGATAAATTGGGCTATCCTGTAACAAGCATCCACGGTGACAAATCGCAACAAGAGCGTGAATGTGCTTTGCGTCGATTCCGAGAAGGTGTAACTCCAATTTTAGTTGCCACTGCTGTAGCAGCTAGAGGACTTGACATTCCTCATGTGAAACATGTTATTAATTTCGACTTGCCAAGCGATGTTGAAGAGTATGTACATCGTATCGGACGTACTGGGCGTATGGGTAACTTGGGTAAGTATTACACATTACATTAACCATTATTTTATATTTTATTTCATTCTTCAGTAATATAGCAGACAGAATAATAATTGTTTAGGCAATAATAAATATTTTCCCCATGTCTTGTAAAGTGTATATAATTTGGTATTTTTTCGTTATATTCAGGTACCGCTACTTCGTTCTTTAACTCGAAAAATCATAATTTATTACGCGATTTAGTAGCTTTGTTGAGTGAAGCAAAACAGGATATACCAGGATGGCTTGATGAAATGTATAATGATGTTAAATATACTAGTGGAGGAAGTCGTCGCAACGGAGCTCCAAAGAGCAGCCGTTTCAATGGATTTGGCGCTAGAGATTATCGCCAAACCAGTGCTGGCGGCGGCGGTGGTATTGGTCTTAGAAGCAATGGACCATCTGGTAGATCCAGTGGATATAGCAGTAAGTTTTCAACTCAATAAAAAAATTAAAATTCTCTTACCTAATTTTGAATGTTTATTAACCCATTCCCGTTGATTCGTTGTTAAAATGAGATTTATTAATATGTGTGTGTGCGCCAATGCTGTCGCGGAGAGGTGACGTGACTCACGAGCTCGCCCAATCCACATACAGTCCTTACTGAATATCTGACGACTATTGGTGCGCACACATTCTTAATAGTGCGTGTCAGTGTTTTGGCCGCCATGACATCAACGGGAATGGGTTAACATGTTTATCATTTATTTTATTATTTTGACTATTATTCCGTTATTTAAAGTAATTCTGATCAATCTTTTTTCAAACTAATTTATTTAATTTAAAATTCCAATTTTGAAAATTTTGGAATAGATTGTTTAAATTTATCAATAAATGAATATTTTTAATTTCTATTTCAGATTATGGCGGTTATGGAAGCAGCAACCATAGCTCTGGCAACAGTTTCTATAGTAACAATGGTAGCAGTGGAGGTAATGATGATATCTGGTGGAACTGCCGCTAAAAAAGTTATTTCCTAGAATCATTTTCATGGATAACATTATAATTCTTATCATCATAATTATTCTATCAGCAAATTGAATTTATATAAGGGAGACACAACAGTACACTTTATCAACACATACTTTATGCAAAATATGACGGTCATTAAAATCTATAAAAACTATCCGTTTTTCCGAATACTTGTCCACATGAGATTTAATACATATATATAAATTATAACTATATTAATTAGTATATATAAATAATTAGATGCAATTATTAATATATATAAATTAATATATATATATATAATAAAACATTTATTCAACTCACGATTTGTTGCCATTGAAATTAAAATCAATCTGAGGTAAACAATGTATAAAAAGCAACATAATGAATTAACGAATGATAAACAAATAGAAAAAAGAAAACTTTGTGTCGCAGATCTAAAACAAACTCAAGTAATCCTTGTCGATTGATATAAGATGGCTGCTAATAATCATTCGGATAATAGATAACACATTAGGTGAACATTTAGTGAAATTTTGTAGAACTCTCCTGTCGGGACAACGGGGCTCATCATGAATTTAATTCTTGAAAAAAAATTAAAAAAAAAGTACATATATATACAATATATATATACAAATAAAAATACTAGTGATCTTCAAATATAGGAATTTAAAGTATTTTCTTTAAACTTTTTTTATTTGAAGGACATGAGTATTTTATTTGCAGTAAAGTAAATATTAAAAATCCCTTATTTAACATTATCATTTTGTTATGATTAGTTTCTTCAGTTTCAAACGACGAATGGTACTTTATTCTTTTGCCGTTCCCAGGTCGTTGCAACTATTTAATAGTAATAAAATATCTTACATAATAATTTTAAAAAAATCTATAAAAAATCTTACATAATAATAGTTTATTTCTAACAATATTTTTTTGTTTGATACCTGAATACAAAATAAAGTTACAGTTTTTGAATACTTATAGATGTCTGTATTGTTTATTCCTGATTCAAGTAGGTAAAATGCGGACAGTTTTATGTAGAATTTCTAAACATATTTTGCTCTATGTATAACTAGCTACACCTAAGTATACACACAATTTTCTTTTTCCTTTTGCGTTCTAAATAACAATAAGTTTAAGCATTCTTATAAATAACAATTTTTTCTTAAATTATTACACTTGGTTCAAATTGTTTAAAATCAACGACAACTGGGAAACGGTCAGAATACAACTAAACGTAAAATTATGAAAAAGAATAAAAAGAAATAAATTAATAAAGAAAAGTTTAAGAATAACGAGAAAGGAAACGATGATTTGAAGTAAACAAACAAACAAAAATAAGGTTGCAGTTACAGGAGGTCGAAACAAGAAAAACCGTAAACAAATTTAAAAAAAAATAACTTTGAAAATGTGAACGCGAAGTGCGTGAGGTTGGACAAAAAAAAGCACACAAATGCTGCGCGTACATATAATATTTTATAACTATTTATTAGTACGATGCTATATATATATTATAAATGAAAATATTAAATAAATATTCGTAACTACATAACATAAAGCTAACTTAAATGAAATAAAAATGAGAAAAAAATGAAACGACTGTGATATTGAACGATCTTGTGACATTCAATTTCCACGCGAAACGACAAGCGATCGACTCAACGCGGCAAACATTTATTTATAACATTTAATCAAGTATATCGTTATTTCAATTGTTGGAATACAGATCGCTACGAGAGCTGGGGATGGAATATTGAGTCGTTACAATATTATAATTAACAAGAGATTTTGTGATTGTCGATTGATTGAATTTGTGATTGTGCATTTAGTCGATGACGTTCTTTATTACATGCATTGTCGTCGAATTCTAATATGAGAATTAAACTGAGAATTTTGTCGATAATTTGAGTCATTAATTGACACAATCGATCACCACATGAAATCTCGCTTGAAAATAAATTGGCTGTTGTCCGATTGGGGAGGGCTGAACGCGAGCTCATAGCAGTCCTGAAAACATTTTCGGGCATTGTTTCTACTTAATACAATGCAACGCTCGTTGATAATGCGCAGAGTCAAGCAGACTTTAAGTAATATTAACGAGTCCTTGGTAGGGCTTTGTAGTACGATCGTATATTTTTTGTGTAAGCATCGTATTCATCTAACGATAAAAAGTACAAATTCGATTTTGCGTGACAACCGACAGAATTTTTCAAACACGTCATATGAACATATACATACCTGTTATATTAATAGATGTATAGTGCAATCGTGTGAATGTGGCCTCGTGAGTAATGTGTCAATGGACCAAAGTATGAATGCCTCGCGATGAGAGGTAAAAGCAATCGCAAAGCGTTTGTTTATTTTTATTGAATTGTTTCATTTATTTATTTTTTTTCCCAAGAATCAATTATAATATTAAATAATATGTAATAGTGAATTTAAATTGTTTGAGTTCGCCCTTCAAAGAAGTAACGATTTCAAAATATGTAAAGTAATAAATATTGTCTATGTAAGATTATTCAGATTCTAATGATTCCATTTATTATCACCAGTTAATGTACAATCATTTAATGTTCTATTTTGTCAAATTAAGTAATTTCTGTAAAGTGGAATTTTGTATATCAAGAGGGTCACATATATAAAGAGTTTATATTTGATTATGCTTTATAGCAATATACACAAAATTTGGAAATATGCAATATACTCATGAGAATGAAATAAATTTATCTTATACTATTTGTAAGTAATCTGAAAAATATTGTCGGAATTCTTAATGATTTTACTATACTCGCGGTCTGTTATGTTTAACACAACATGTATTGTTTCTTCTTTGACGTATAAGAAACAACATTGAAATTTATTTTGAGTTTTGAAAAGTGCGTTCATTGCCGCAGAAATCGTAGAGTCATCATTCCTTTTTTTACTTTAAGAAGAATGTAGATTTGAAAAGTGAATTTTGCAACTAAAACTTTTTTATTTATCGAAATTAGATTAAATTATATGTACCAAAAATTTTATGGATGGATATTGACAAACCAAATATTTAGTTAGTTTCGCTTTTTAAATGTCTATAAAGTTAGCATTATTAGTTAGCTGCCTTCTATTTTTTGTAGCCTGATAATTTTGCGGTACACTTCGGTGTAAATGAAATAAGTCGGTACATATTCCTCTTTTTGTTATCTTTTCATAATCGCTTTATTTCGCATGCCATTTCACATGATTTTTCGTCTTAGTTTCTAATACTATAGGTCAATACATTTTTATGTATTTTTGCTCGCTTTCTATTTCTATACTTTTAAATTTAGCTTATTAATGAAGGCAGTAATGTGGATAAATTTGTTTTGAAAATTGTGGCCTTCTAGTCGTCCTTGAACTTGGTTACATTTACGAAGTTTGGTAACCTTATGGAATAAATACGCTTATTGTCATTTTAAATTACTAGTTAAATTGTGCTTTTGTCAACGGTACTCATCATTATAGTTAATATTAAAAACGCTGAAGTAATATGAATAAATTAATAATTTACTGTAGATGCACTATAAAAATAATCTAGTGTACCATTTTTGGAGGGCGATGTCATCCATGATGCTTCGAGAATGAAAGAACTTAAGGCTATGATGTTATTTACGTTCGTATGCTTGCTTATGTTTTATTTCTTTCCGTATTCTTTGATATAAGTTCATTTAGTTCTTCTTTTGTTACTATTGCGAATATAATTGTACATGGATGTTATAAATGCGATACGAATTTTGTGGCACAAGGATTTGACCGAATTCCTAATGTGTAAGAAGTAAACGTAACGCGATGAATGAAAATTCGACAAGTTAACAGTTTAAACATTTTGTTTAAAATTGAAGAAGAGTGATAAGGTACACTATTAAAAAGATTTAACTATTTATTTCGTTTAAATGTTTGTTGTAAAACGAGTATTCTAGATGGGGTACCTTTCACTATGTTTAGTCCTCTAAGGTATATCGGACGAGCAGCCTTGGAAAAAAATTACACAGTAATTAATACAAATTGAAAATCTTAGGTAAATAAACACAGAGAACAATTTTGTTCCATTACCATTATAATTGAAATGCACATTTTTTCATTTTGACAAATAAAGGCCGAGAGTAATGAAACTTACATTTTATTATTCGATAATTTAGTTGTTGAAATGATGGTTAAATTAATAAATTCACTAAAAAATATTGTTTTTTTTTTATTATGAATCAAAAAATAGGAAATTATTAAAAACAAAGAATAAGAAAATGAAATGAAGGTGATAAGGATTATATATTATATGTACAGAAGGATAATGTTGACTGTGACTGCAATCATTCTTGAAGAAGTATGAGAAAAGAAAGGAAAACTAAATGAATAATATTAATATAAACATGGATTGTTAACCGCATCGTAAGTGTAATAAAAGGCAACACCTGGCAAACATTGACAAGATGAAATGTACTGTTTCTTTATCTCGAATGAGCACGAAATGAACAAATGTTTTCATCTTTGAAACGCTGTCGAATTATAATTTGTTTTCTTAAAAGTACCTTTTATCTCCAATTTTGCAGGGTATTACTTTCGCGCGTGCGTAGCTTTCATTTTAGTGCTTATTGAAATGCAAATCGCTCGCGAAATTTAGGTAATCATTAATGAACCATCTTGATAATAAATATAGTTGAATGAATCATGAAAAGCCATAATAAAAATTGCACAACGTGTAAAGCAATTTTGAAACAACTGTTTTTTATGGCTTTTCAAAAATATGTAGATGAGTGAATAAATAATTAATGAAACTTGCATATTTATTGTACAAGATAAAGTTTTCGATCACAGTCTGCAAAATATTTATTTAATATAAACTATACAATATTAGAAAATTATGAATATTATAATTAAAAATATTAATTGACAACAGTTTTTGTATATGTATGATATACGTGATCGAACACTGTGACTTGTAATCGAAATGAACAAAAAAAGAAGTCAAAATACATTTTCAAATTATTCCAACAATTTTTGTTGCTTTTACAAAACAACAAATTAAATAAATAATAAATTAAAAATTACATTGTACTCGATATCGGTAAATGAGCTGAAAAATAGAATTTGAAATTCACAAACATCTATTAATCACAAAAGGATTTTGTGTTCAATGTATTAATTGTAATTGGTTTGAGATATAGATATGTTTGTTTTTAATTTTGGTTTTTATGTACACAGTAAGTTTAGACGAAGTTGAACATTTGTAAATCCCTGACTTCTAAGGTATACGAACATAATAACATTGTCCAATTACACAATTTTACCATAACAACAAAATTAATAAAAGTAAAATCTTAGCAGTCAGGCGTTAAATTTCTTATGTTTTGAAATTTGATAGTAATAAATGTTTGAACCTAAGGTATTATAATTCCATCAGCGTTATATTTACTTTTTGTACTATATATATGTAAACGTTACGCCTTTTAGTTAGTTTTGAGAATGATAATTTGTTTCGTGGCGTTTAAATCATTCAATATGTATGTTATTAAAAAGAAAAGAAATACGAATTCTTTCAAAGTATTAGGCAGTACAGTCAAACCTGTGAGGAGTCGCCCTGTCAAGAGTCGCGATGAGTATGTTTGAGTAAATACATACATAAAAACAAATACAACCATCTGTCCCCACCACAGCTCGTTTCCCCTTATTTTGTTT
>JABFPN010006228.1:0-11875 GCA_022817305.1 Leptoteleia sp. ZL-2020 | reverse complement strand
AGTACGGCCAACGTTATCATCCCAGTACTGTGCCAGTACTGGCAGACAACAGAATCTGTACAGCTGCCAGTACAGGCAGTACGGCCGCCAGTACTGGGCCAGTGCTGGGCCGTATTGTAATTTCCACATGGGATCCTTTGTGGCAACAATTATTACTATTTTTAATAAAATATTTATTACTATTTTTAAACAAATTTGTTAAATTAGTTTATTAAAAATAGTAATTCTATGTAGTTTCGTGCAATTTAACAATTAGCGAAGCTGATAAAGAGCGACATCGAACGGTCAAAACATAAAATAAAATGTTTACAAAAAATTAAAATCCAGTTTATTAAAATTTCTAATCCCTGGTTTCTTAATTTTTAATATTTAATTCTCTTCGTGTGCATATAAATATTATAAATATAACGACTATATTCTAACTTTGTACATATATGCAACTATATTACTGTTAGAAGCACTAAATTGTTTCTTTTAAACAGAAAATGTTCACGTCCCATTTCTCCGAGTGCGAGCGCGAAAGGTAATAGAAAAAGACGCGGAAAATTGCTCGACGTTATATAAACGGGTTAAACAAATGAAATCTCGGAAGGGGTCGGGGGACGGAGCGTTCGCTTAAAACGGCGGTTTCTTCTTACGTCGGCGGAGAGAGGTTGCCTTTCAACGGCGAGGACGCGAATACGAAACACGTAAACGGATGCATTTCGCGGGAACAGGTGACCCCTTGTAGACATTGCAAGCTTACAAGGGGATTAAGGGGGCTAAGCTTGTTAAGTTGCAACAACCCCCCTCGCACGTAGGGCGCGCGTACGGCGCGCGTTTGTGAGCGCGTGTGAGCGTGAGCGCGCACACGCTCCGCTAACGCGAGGCTCCCCCGCGGCCGAGCCGCCGAGCCCGGCGAGCCTCGCTTATGCGCCTCGCACTTTACCGCTGACAAATTGACGTGACGCTAAAGCATTGAGCATACATTGTTATTTCTTAATCCAATACGCGCCGAGCGTCGCCTTTCGCGTCAACGAGTTCAAATTGCGAATCGCCTCGTAATTGATTGTGGCGTGGCGTCGCGCCCGCTAAAGGGCCCGAGCCGCCGGAAACCGCCGGCCCGGATTAACCCGACGGCGCTATCGCCCTTATGTCCCGGGGCATCTCGCCGACCCGCCGGCTCTGAGCCGAAATTTGCGCGCTCCGTTCGGTGCTCGCGATCAAACGTTGCTCGTACTCGCGACGTTCGAGGAATGACCAGCTTCGTACTTACCGGAAGTGCGCGGCGCGGCCAAAGAATGACCAATTTTTGATCAGATGTTTCCTGGTTTTGGCTTCGCACTCGCCGGAGTACCGTGGTGTTGTGAAATGTACTCGTGCAGAAGACTTTTTCTATACTCCAGACTTTTTCTTTACTGAAATCATTCTTAAATCATTCTTAAAAACTCAACGTGAAGTTGCAGTTGTTAGATGATATTTTTTAAGTAGAACTTAATAGAGCGTAAACCCATTAACAGCCAATTTCAAGCGTAACGAGACGACAATTCAGAGCGTTACGAAAATTTTCGAGCATTACATCCTGTATCTATATTTATATATATATATACTATATACATATTGAAAGTCAAAGACCCTTAACTAACAAGCACAAGACTCCATGCCACGTATTGAAGCCCGAAGAAGTTCTACTTCCCTTACCTGTTTAATAAAAGAAGAAATTTGTATTTTTTTTCTTTTTTTCCCCTTTATTAATACCCATAGAATTAACTTTAATTTAAACAATAAATATAATAATATATTATTTTCATCTGTGGAATAAAACATTTAAACGAGACGAAAAAGCTTTAAGCTTTGTTTTCTATAATGATGAAAATTTTGAATAATTAAAATGATGAATTTTAGGACATTCATTACGGGGAAAAATTTTCGCGAGAATGGTTGGACGGAGCTGAAGAACCTATAAAAGATGGTGCCCTGTACGGACCTTCTGGATTGGCAGGATTATTGATGAGAAAACACGACAACGAAGCAGGTCGACGAGCAATACGCTCTAGGATGCAACGTGTTTGCAAATGCCACGGTAATTACACATCCTTTATCGAATAAATTAATCGCCATCCAGCCATTAAACAAATTTCTTTTTGTCAATGTCGACGCTTAATATATCTCTGCTTATAAAATTAAATACCACTCGTTCATATTATATTGCAAAAACACAATTCATTCGAACGTTTTATCGGTAAATAGTTTTGATGTAATTTTCCTGGCACGTATGGGATGAGTGGTATTTCTCATTATAAAGTTAAATTGCTCATTTTTATAACAGTTGTCAACTTTATTTGGAATTCGCAACACATTCTGCTTTGCGTCTAAAAAGGACACAGTTGAATGTGACGTTATATATGTGATATACAGTTATTAGTAGACAAGTAATAAAATTAATTGCATCTGCAATCATCGGTAAAAGATAAGAAATTAAAAAGTACAATTCATTGATGAATAAACGATGATTCAATTTATATTACTGAAGGTATCGTATTAACATAATACCAATCATATATTCAACATTATTTTATGAACGTAAATGAATAAAAATAATGATCTCTAATGATAAGATTCAATTATCGAAAAATCAATTAGATATACATTCACGAATTCGATTTAGTAAATAAAAATTATTAGAAAATAATGGAAAAATTTTGAAATAAAAGTAATTTAAATAATATTATCTATTGTAGTAAGTGAACCTAATACTATTATTTTTATGTTGATAATATATAGGTTTCATAATATATTAAAGAAATATTTTTATTACTCTTATAATAATGAATCTTTAGTTATAAAATACAAAATATAACTCGCACTACAATCATACTTATTATTTTATAAATAATAACATAGTTTGCTTTTCGAAGATATCTCTAAAGTAACATAATAAATGGATCTAGTATCGCATTAACAAATAGATATAGTATCAAAGATATTAGCATTTAATGTGTATTATTATTATCAGTACGTATATTTATATGAGTATTGACTTTTTGTAGGTATGTCCGGATCATGCAGCACTCGCGTTTGCTGGCGAAAATTGCCAAATTTCAGGGTAACTGGTATCGCACTGGCGGAATTACACGAAGGCGCGGCGCTGGTACGTCTGGCACAAAGAGGCGGAAGGAAACCCGCAAGGTTGAGACCCGCTAGACCGGACCTCAAGCGGCCTAACAAAACTGACCTAGTGTATTTAGAAGACAGCCCCGATTATTGCGAAAGAAATTTAACGTATGTTTCAATGCATTAAAGTTAAATACCACATTAATAATCAATACACATTTGAAGATATTTAAACTAAAATGTATACTCATACAACTGCAAATTCATTTATGTAATTAGACGTATTTATGTAATTAGAAACCAACCACCATTTTTTAGATTTCTCATTCTCCATTGCAAACTGTAACTGAATACGTGTAGTTTTTCATGCAAAACTCCAATTGGAATATAGAACCAACTGTAATAAAATTTGTAATGTTTTGCCAAAGCAGCTTAATTGTTATTAATAGACTATTACCAATAAAATATGGTTTTTTTTTTTGTTATCACAAAGACAAACTGAAAGCTTAGCTTTTTTGTAATAATTAAGCAAAATTATTATACGTACTAGAATATGTATACTTTATTTAACATAAATTCTTAATTGATCTTGTGTTAATCTTGTGTAACTAAAAATTCTTTTGAATACAAAGATAATTTTTTAATTATAATTATAATTCGACAATATATACTTATTGTTAATCTAGTTTTTCAATGTTAATAATTTTAGTAATATTATACCACAGTTATTCAAATCTAGGTATTTAAGTATCAATTGAAATTTTTAATTATAGATTGGGAATACCCGGTACAAGAGGCAGAGTATGCAATCGGACTTCGCTTGGTCTTGACGGATGCAGTCTCCTATGTTGTGGTCGCGGATACCAAACCCGAGTGCGCGACGTCACAGAAAAATGTAGATGCAAATTCGTGTGGTGCTGTGACGTGAAATGCGATCTGTGCCGAGACACGCGAGAAGAACACGTCTGCAATTAATTCCACCTAATCAAATCACGCTTTTTTTCCTTATTGTTCGAATACTTTCCTCACTTCTTTCTTTTTATAACGAACAACACAACGCGAGCCAACAATTCTTTGCCGCGATAGGAAAACAAGTGTTTTCCAAGTGTCCATGAGATTCGCACCGTTGATTTATAAAATACGTCAACATTCTTCCACGTACATAAATTTAAAAAAAGAATATTATCTACGACATAGTTTTCTTTTTAATAGCACTAATTAATATGATATTATTTAACATTATTTAATATAATTTAATATAAAATTTGAAGCATTTAAATTAGCAAACAAATGATGCCATTTAATGTTAACGCAATAATGATAATATTGTTATGAATCTAATATTTATTATGTGAAAGCGATTATTTATTATTTATTATATATGAGTTTTCAAGACACTTGAAAAACATTTGCATTCAAAGTGAAAATACAATTAATTTATAACGAATTGATAATGAAATCTCCCGCGTGAAAAATGTTCTCTAAAAAATGTTTCCATCTTTCCAAAATGTTTCGTCATCGAGACCTCTTTTAACTGCGTAAACTTTGAAGAAACATTTCTAACGCGGTCAAAATCATTTCACCGTTTTCATATTTAAAAAACATATTATGCTAAGGGAGTCCGAACAAGGGAAGCAAGAAATTCGGATACGTGTGCTTTTTTTTCATAACAAAGAGTAGAAAATGAAAAGTAGTCACGAGAAAGATGAAACGAGCAGAAAAAAATACAGATACGAATCATTGCCCTATCAAATTCATGTATTCATTTTTTTATTATTCGGATGACATTTGTAAGATATGTAAGAAATGTTCTAGCAAAGGGAATTTGCGCAACGAGAAAACCATCTTTTCTCCTTCTCATCTTTATTTGTCAAGACAGTCCTGAGCAAGGTAAACTGCTTACCTTTTTTCTTTTTCTTTTTTTTTTCTTTTTTGAGCAAAAGAATTGTCATTTTGGAGGAAAAGGTAAATAAAACAAAGCGATATTTGCGTTAACGCCAGCGCCACGAGAGGCTACCCGAGATATATTTATAATTTATAATTCCCGAATAACGAATATAAGCGAGTTAATGCTTTACACACAGTGGGCAACTAAATGCATCGCAGTTTCGAAAAATGGCCGGTGCGATTCGATTGGCGATGATGCTTTGTATTGTATATTTTGATTCTGTGGTAAGGTTCGATAAAACATTGCCATATTAGTCTAGTCGTTAAAGCCGTTAATTTTGACATAAAATTTCACCAGAGTGGGCACAAAGGTAATTTCGATTAACAAAAGTTAGCTATCGTTTTGAATGTAACGTTCGATGACTGATCACGCAAACTCCGTGTATGCATTTAGCCATTTTGTAATTTTGTAATTGGAAGTCATTGCTGTTGAAGCGTAAATTTGTTTTACGAATTGACCTGAATTAATGACGACTGATTAAGGAAACAGAAACGTAAGACGAATTTCCCATCATACCGCAAACGACATGTACAAATGGATGAAACAAAAAGGAAGCGAAAAATTTGCTGAAACAATTAACAAATCGCGCAAAAATGCACATTTCACTGTCGAGGTGCATAAACAAACATATTAACGATCGAGAATTCGTTTTCACGCGACGTGACTTTTACACCGATCATTTTTCCAGACGAGAATAGCAATTTCTCGCATGCCAATGAATATGTACATACAATGTTTTTTTTTTTTTACTTTTAGCATATGTACTTATAGTAATCGTGTATATACATATATTTATATATAAGCGCAAACGTTAGAAAATGATCGAGCAAATGGTTTCAAGTTTCGTTTCTCGATAAAAAGCGCTTGGTGATTTTTTCATTACGACGTAACACTTCGATATGGCGTAGAAATTGTTCGCTGCGAAAACATCGCTCTTTCGAAATAAGAGAATTAAAAGCATTTTACTTAATAAGGTTCCGCGAATTAATCGATACTTTCACGCGTCTGGTCAATTAATCGAATAACCCGTGTTTTTTAGTTAATTAATTTATCGATTAATCAATTAATCGATAAGACGTCAATGAATCGTCGGTTATTGAGACTTGCGATTAATCAATTCTATCGGTAAATGGATTGATCAATATATTTCCAGTCAACCGATCTTGTTGATATTTAATTAACTGATATTTTTGATAATCGAGATTGTCATTTTTATCGGAATCGATTAATCGTGCGATCCTTCCTTTTATTTTAAGTGCGACTATAAAAAAATATGCGGTGAAATTGAAATAATTGCGAGTCGCGCCAACGCCAACGATTCAGCTAATCAAAACTTACATCTACCTTTCGATGGTTCAAATTTACAATGAATTATTGGTCGATTGCTTTTTTTTACATTTTTTTTTTTATTTAAAAAATATCAACGATGATGAAGAATAGGAATTATTTATTAAGGAAAAGAATTCTTTTGTTTATTTTTACGTACATAGTAATTAAAGATGCATCTGTTGAAAGTATAAAATGGATTCGTTCATTCATTAACAAACTATGTATAACTTTGAAGAAAACAATAGTAAATTTCAAATGAAATTTATATGCGTTATTTTCCCATTTCTTGTTTACGGAATATGACAAAATAATTTAATTATAAATTTAATATTGTTGTTATACTTGATGTTAAAATATATTTAATTTCATCAACAGAAAAAAAACTTCTTGTAGAATTTTAATTATTTTCTTAATAATTTATGATTGTACAAATGATTTTTTATTAACATCTCAAAATTAAAAATATTCGTATTAATTGCCGCTTTGCATAAAACATTACAATCCCCGCTTAAAAATTCATTGTAAATTGACCATAATGTATCTTCTCTAACGGATAACTATATAAACATTATAATTTGATAACGAAAGATAAATATAAAATAAATAAAAAGGACACTAATTAAAGTCTGAATCAGCAATGTTAAAATGGTTAACAAAATAAATGTGAGACACAGTATTGAAAATAAAGGAACAAATGTAATTTATTTTGCACGCGATATTATAACATGTTAATTGTAATTTTTTATCGTAACCTTAAATGGAGCAGCCGCTCAAAAAAATCGCGTCACTCGAATAGTTTTAGGATACCGTAGTTTATAATATTTATATATGCATGACCTGTATCCTTCGCAATGTGTATTTATAAATACAGATGTGTAAAATCATTTACTCTATGAATTGACAACGTTCTGCAATATTCAACTGAAACAATCCCGTTCATAATCGTCCAAACATTTTTTCATTATTTGTTAATTCTGTAAGATATATTTGTACAGTTTTTTATTTCATTTTTTTTGTAATTTATTTATATAATTAAAAATGAATGAACACAAAGATAGAAGTGTTTGTATTTGATTTATTTGTATCGATGTTTAACATCGAATTATCATTTTTTTAATTACAAAATAAGAATAAGATAAATATATCGTAATATCTAACGTCAACTGACATTAAACAGTTCATGGCACATAAAAGGACGCAGAAAGATGGACGATAAATGCACACGTTAGTAAAATTTCTATAAAATATGTTTTCCAATAAACAAATTGCATAAAAATTTTAGGCAATTTATTTATGACTTTGAATAAAATTAATATATTATTTGTTATTAATATATTCAACGTTTTTGAAAAAAAGAATCGCCAATCTTTGACATACGTGTATATGCTTATATAAAATATATTATATCTCTTAAAATATATAAAATGGATTTTTGTAAATAAATGCACAAAAATATTGTTATTATAATACGACACTTAAGTAGTAAAAGTAAACAAGAAAGTACTTAATATAATCAGTGTTCAATCTCAAAATATGTAGTCATTAATTCTAAATTTTATTCACTTGAAAATGTTGTTTGGGATCACACACAAATTTTTCCCTCATTTGATAATATTTTTCAATCGATTATCAATTAATTAATAATTATCATTCTTGTTCAAAATCTTTATTGCACTACATTTGTATTGTAAAATAATATATATATACTGAACTTCAATAAATTAAAAAATATATTAGTTTTGAATTTATTCATAACGACTAGTTTCATGGTATTTTTAAGAATGTGCAATAAGTTCAACATTTGTGTTTCGAAGAATTATATTTATGATTACAATTAGGTTAAGATGAGCAATTTGAAAAATGTGTTTAAGTAAAAACACATTTCATAAAAGGCCTACTATTACACTGAAGTTCAAAAACATATTATTTGTTATGTAAGATTTTTGTTTTTTATTTAATTAACTTGATAATTAAATATAAAAAATATACAAGTAAACATTTATTGCTTTACACTAATAAGTTAGAAATGCACATGTTTATAAGTTCTGATGTTGAACAATAAATATTTCCATGAAGAGATTCAAACATTTACTAGCTTACAATTATCACATTTAATTGTCAATTTACAATTAATTTAAATTTAATAAAACAGAGATTATTAAATTAATTAAATAGCATTTTTATTTAGAAATGAACAATTTAGATTAAAAGTTTAAAATTGTTTGTTGGTATATTGAATAATTTGTAATGATTAAGTATATAAATTAATCAATTTGAACTGATAATTTGAAACGTGTGATATTTTTCGTATAATTATAAAATTGTATAAAAATAATAGTGTAAACACATTCAACAATCAAGTTAATAAATATTAAGTATTAAGTTAAATTTATTATTTATTAACAAAATTGTTTTATAACATAAATGTGTGAGGTTTGTTAATAATATTAATAAATGTGATTCACTGATGGTAATTATATTAGGATCAGTGACAAAAAAACACTAAATACATCAATCAATCATTTTTAAATTACAAATTAGTTATTAATTAATCAACGCCTAAAAATTGATTAAATAACAGCAAATTTATTAGCATTCATTTTTTATATTTTTTTGCTTTTATAGGTCGTTCCCTTTCTGTAATGAAACGTGCTAGAAAATACATTAATGTTAAGCATATGCTAAAAGCTGTACCAATGAAAAATCCAAGAATCCATTGGAATGTTTCAGCATAAGTAGTGACAACAAGAGGTGGTGCAAGCATACTTTTACCTTCACCTTTATTTTTCGCAAGATAATTCAGCCAAAACAAAAGTCTATCCATAGCAGGATTCAATCTATCGCGAATAGCTAAAGATGCCTTTCTCGCATTTTCTCGATAATTAGCAGTCTCATGGATTTGAGCTATGTGATTTCCAATTGTGTTTGTAGATATGTCGTTGAGAGTAGAAATCGCAAAGCCAAGCTCGACAACACGTAATGCATTTTTCAGTTCTTCTGGATATCGGGGAAAGCAGATTAACGGTGTACCTTGATTTGCAGCTTCAAGTACTTCTGTATCAGGACAGTGACTTAAAAGTACTCTTGTTCTAGAGAAACCTATTGATCATAAAACAATGCAAAATAATAATAATATCACATATGAACCAACATTATAGAAATAGCAAAATTAAAACTAGTTTAATCTTTAGAATTATTTAATAATTTCAATTTTATGCTTAAGAATTGTTTACAAATACATAATACACTACATAACCATAACATCCTCTGATAACAGCACCTCCCTCTCCCCACCGAGTTCTCTAACAAAATATGTTATTTTTCTACTGCTTAACGAATAATTTCACATTTTTTGCCATATGGCAACATGGAAAATATATCCACAAATTTATGAAAATTAGCTTATTTATTAGGTGGCTAAGACATAGTCATGTGTATAAAGTAATTTTTGCAATATTTAGATTATAAAAGAAAAGATATTTAAAATTTTAAAATTAAGAAGTTTATAACTTACCAATGATATCTTGCCTATCAATATCTTCATAGATAAATAAATTACTTGGTATATTCTCAAGATTCACATCCTTTACATTCCATAAAATTGCTTGACCATCCCTACCATTTGATATTAATTGTGCTAATTCTTGTACCAATTTGGCATACATTTTCTCCAAAAAGACTACAATCAGTCCAGACTTATATTCTATTAATTTTTTCTGAATCTCAGCAGGTAAAGGTTGAGGTCCTCGACAATGATGACAACCGACCTTGAACAAATCTTATTAAGTACCTATTTTGTAAAGTTGTAATAATATTTTCAAGTTTGAAATGATAAATACCTCGACTAAGAATTGAGTTAATGATGCTCCAGGCAACCTTAAAATAGGATCAGCTCCCCAGAGTACTAAATTTACAGAAGAATAAAGACTTTCTATGTCTGTGTCAACTTTGGATAAGTGCTTGGACAGCAACTGTAAAGCAGGCTTTATATAATTATTTCTCGCAGAATTTGTAAGAATCCTTGTATTAATATTTGAAAATAATGTAGAAAAAAAGCCTCCATTATTTATTTGCAGTGCAACTTTTGTCTGATCAAAAGCATATAATTCTTCACTTAAACCTCGAGCCCAAATCACTGGAATTGAATTAATGTAACTTGTCCATGGCAAAAGACAACCATCATGCCTAAAATTGTTGTTTTCAAATTTAATATATTTATTTAAAACATATTAGAGTGAAAATAAAAAGTATATCACAAAAGCATATTACTGTTTCTAATTTTAATAAAAATTAATAATATACTTTTCTCACATGTTTTATCTTATTTTCAGATAGCTATAGAATATCTTATTATAAATAGTAAACAATTATGGTCCGTAATGAAATTATACCTAAGCGCAGGAAATATAACAAACGTGGGTTGAATTTCATTCATTTTTATCAAAATATTATCATCGCTCAGTAAGTTCTTGCAAGCCTCCAAGGCACGGGCGTCGCTATTACTTGTTCCATAAATAGTGCCATTTATCCTGAGTACTTCAACTTCGACTAAATGTTCATATATCTTGTTTTCATTTTCCAACACAATTAATGTTGAATCAATCCCCTGATCTGACAAAGTATTGGCCAATAATGATAGATCATAACTGTCCTCAAATGCAACAATCACTGCTGATTTTGGTGGAATTATCAACGAGGACGCACTCGCGCAGTATAAAAATGAAATCACAAACCAAAATTTCATCTTGATTGAATTATTCGTATTTATTCCGATTCAAAATTAATATTTGTAAAATTATTATTTCTTACAATAAACCAAAACTTTTATATATATATATTATTTCACTTTCTTTATTTATTTACATGTTATGTGTTTAATTGCTAAAACAATTTCCTTTTATATTCTCTCATATATTTTTAATAAAATGTTACTCAAGAAACAAATTGATCCTAAGGGACACACGTTTGGTTCGATCGAGCTTTAACCAAAATTAAATTTCTTTAAAATTTACGATCACTTAGCGTGAAATATAATTTGTACATTAATTGTACTACACGTTATTTGATTAAATGAAAAAGTATAGCACAGAATGAATAACAATCCTAAAAAATGTAATATAATATTTTAAGTTAAAATAGTGTACAAAGTACTACTGGGCGGGTTTCCAAATGAAAACAAATTCACCATAAAATGTTCTTAGTAGATTTCTCAGATATCGTGAGAATATCAAAGTGCTAAATCTAAGAAATCAGCGCATTTTTATGGCATGTTCGAACATATTCGTGACATTTTCATGGATATTTGAACAATTTTTTATATTAATAAAGGACAGACAAAAAATACACTAACTCCGCAACAGCATGCCTCAAACTTGCCCTTAAGGTGATCCCGTAAGTCTGCAGTCACGGAGTTAGTGTCTTTTCAATTTAAAATAATATAAATAATTATATTTTTTAATAAAGACATTCAGACCATTCTTCAGTTATAGGAGAATATTACTGTTA
>JABFPN010006227.1:0-11876 GCA_022817305.1 Leptoteleia sp. ZL-2020 | reverse complement strand
CTGAAACGACACTTTTTACATTTTCATTAAATCTGAAAATTTCATGTTTCTAACATTGCATGTGTACAACTTTTCTGTGTACCATATTAATTCTGATCAGATTTTTGTGTACCAACCGGACCTCTCCTTCATAATATGATTATACTTCCATATGATTACGTAAGAATTATTTAAATACGGAAAAGAGTAAGTAATGTTTTAAAATATTTTAAAATTTCATATTATATTAAATCAGAATGAATATATTTATTTATATAATAGTTAATTATTATAATTGTGTCAAATATTAAAAATTCATACAAAAATAATTCTATTCTTTTTACATAATTTTCAGTTTATTATAAAACAATATAATGTAAATGAAACAATTAAAATAAATGAAACAATTAAAATAAATGAAATATCTACAATTATTTATTAATATTTTTTAACAATGAAATAAAACTTGTTATTACACCGTCAAGTAATATTGCAACATTATATGTTTAATTAGACTACTAGTAATTTGTAAATGAAAAATATTAATACAATAATAATAATAATAATTAAAGTAATTAAACAATAATAAAAATCAGTTTTTTTAATTATACATTTATAATTAATTTCAAGGATTGAGCCACGTGACCACACGTATAGACTGTAGCGCCTCTACAACTTTTGCTTCACTAAGAAACACACGCGAAGCTTAAGTGAGATAGGTCTGGGTGTGGACGACTAATGATACGAATCGCATGATTTTTATCGCTAATGAGTAATGAAGCATTTCGTCGCAGAATAAGGTAATTTAAATTGAAAAAACATGAGAATACCCCGGTTGACCTATGCTTGCACTCAAGCTCAAACAGCAATATAACTTCCTAATTTATATTTAACAATTGTTGCATCGTTTATAGTTTACGTTACAATATAGACGTAATGTTATGCCAAAATTTCCTCAGTTTCTATTAAAACCACGAATTATCAACTTGTTATGATTTAATAATCAAAATTTACTTACCAAACTATACTTACGTATAAACAACTGCAATTTACATTTTCAACTTTCGTCCAGAAACATGTTTATATACGTATAATAGATATTAAATAATACATTTATTAATTGTTAACAAATTTTGTCATTATTAATTAATCCATTTATATAATACTGTTTGGTATTAATAACAAATGTTCACGGACAAATTATTTATTTATTTACTTCTTTAAATATAAAAGGTCATGTTTAATAAGAAAATAATTATTTCTATTTATTATACTACTATTATTATTTCCCTTTTCAGTTTGTTCTTTATGAAATATTAGATATAATATTCTTTACGATGGAAACAACATTCTTTCCAAATCTTGCTCCTATGGAAATTGTCCAATCATTTCTTTTTTTAAACACAAAATGCTACATTTCTTTTTTTTAGATATCATTATTAAAATTATGATGCTACCAGACAGCGTGCTCACAATTTTGAAAATTTTGAAAATTACGCCAACAAGTTTGCCTAATTGTGCAGACTCCAGTTTCTCCAATTTATATGTAAAGTATGTTTCTTCAACTGCTGTAGTTTGACTTTAATTTCACCTAAAACAATTCTAATATATAACACAACTTGGGCTGCAAACATTAATCGCCTAACTCGATTAATTAAAATATTCATCGTACGTAACCAACTGCCGCTCTGCACACTTTTTACTACTCCATCTCAACGTGCGGATAAAACGATGAAATAATTTCTTTCTAATTCAATACTTATTTTTCATAATACAATGGCAACGATTAGCTGCGGAACAAAATAAAAAGCAAGTGACAAAAAAAGATATAACTCGTTACGTAACGTTTCACAAACTTTTTACAATAAAGCGAGATAATAACTAATACAAATTTTTAATTCCACGAAAAACTGGAATGTAAAGCACAGTTTTCTTTATTTTTATCGTAACACGAAAAGGCTCTTGTTCGTATTTTTCCTTTCATTCGGCATTAGTTGCGAAATAGTCCGTAGCCTATTAAGCTTTAAGTCGGTCAATCGATTTCAGTCTTAGGAGTCAATCTTGCGCTTTTCCTTCGTCCTCTCTTTTCTGTCTCGTCGTCATTATGCCCTTAATGAGAAAATATCGCTGACTGTTTGTAAAATCATTTTCCCCTGTTCGCCTTAAGCACATATGTTGAGCGCGACGTTATTTTTAATTATATTTACATTGATAAATATCGCATGAAAAATAATGACAACCAAGACGTAAAGATTTCTCTGATTGAAAAAGTACTTCATTACGCAAAGGTTTCATATAAACAAGTATAAAATAAAACGGTGCTGTAATTTATTTACAACATCCAATAATTTCACCTTTGTACACAATGAAATTACAAAGACAGTAATGTAGTACATTATTTAACACATTATAGTAAATTGTACAAATACTTTCATTTATCTACACATTATTAATACGCTAATAATTTTTATTACACCTTTCTTCTCCCTGTATATTTTATATTAATATATAGGATAGGTATCTTGTGAAAATTGTACGTCGATTAAATATCTTTTTGTAAATGTTTATTAGATAATGTGCTTAAGAATAGTTAGGTAACATAATGTATTCTAGGGTCCTTCATAGAAGGCGTACAAAATCATTGTTCCAGCAATGTCCTCTAGGTTAATTAATACAGATAAAATTATCGCCGTGTGCCTCGCAATCGTTCGAATGACGGGGCTGCGTTGTGATTGCGAGTGGTCGTTTCGTCATAATTATACGAATGACAGATTAATTCAGCTAAATTTTTTTTTTTTTTTTTTCTTATCTTTTTCGGAGATGAAGTTCTTTGGTGGATTTTATACCTACAGAATTTCTACTTTTTGCATTCGACCGAGATTCAAATTCACGTCACTCGCATCAAATAACAACGCATTTCTATTCGTTCCAACTAAATATACCATTTACAGATTTACCTCTCATCTTTTCTATAATATAATTATAACATACAATCAATCTATCTAAAGAATCATAACGCAATGCATATTCCTATCCAGCTTCTGTCAACATGATAAAGATTCATAAAACAGACGCATACTCATTCAGATAAATGTTTCTTGAAAATCCATTTGATTAATGTAGTTTGAGGTTTTTTTTACAATGTTGGTAAGAAGTGAAATAGTTAGATTTGACAAAGTAACTCGAGTTCCTACTATAATTCTACAATAATGAGGGAAAAATCACAAAATTTAATCAGAGTTTTATTAAGCTATTTGTTATTATTTATATGATTGTTTTAAATGCACAATGTGCGTAGCCTTTTATATTTATTTTTCATAAGTATACTTCAATTATTACCTGAAACAGTACAATCTTATTGTTTATGGCTAAAAATGACTTCACTCCAATTTGTATAATTACAGAATCAGTTTAATCTCTTTTATTAGCGAATAGAAAAGGAGTTGTCTAGTGTGTATAAAAAAAAACTTTCAATTTCATAAAAATTGATTAGTATAAATGTTTATAAAACTGTTTGTTTGTTTGCTTCTTTTTTTCCCAATTTCATACTGAAATTTTATTGATACACAATTTTCATTAACAAAATATTATAGCAGAGAGATCAAAATTGGGATTTCCATTATTTATATTTACAAGTGAATAGGAAGAAAATTACAATGATACGAATCAAAGATATGAATGCATCGTGCACTCAAGGAAATCGAATTACTTTGTTTTAAGTTAAATACTATTATTTCAAACAAAACATTTATTTTGAGAGTAGCGATAACAGTGATAGACGATATAGATATAATTTCGCTTCCTAATTTCCAAAGTACAGTTTAAGTTGACCGATAATTGAAAATATCAGAGTAGACAGTGTGTCTGTAACTTTCATTCAGTTATATACTCTATTTTGCCTTCTGTCATATGATAATATCAATTCTGCTTCAGTTTTACTAATCATACGCACACCTTTCCACTTGACTTTTTTCTTCTCAATATCCCTCTATACATGTAAGTATTAAATAAAAGTAAATACGTACGCGATACAACTTCTTATTTCCTCGAGGAGGAAATTTATTACTTTTACTAAAAGAACAAAGAATGATGTTATTTTTCGCTTAAATTCTCTTAGTTCAGAATTGCAATATTTCAATTACGCGTGTCAATAACAAAATCACTTATTAACAAATTCACCGCTATTTCCAGTCATCGTATACTCGCTTTCATACTTTTTTAAACGCGTATGCTTCTGCGTCGAGAGAGACCATTTAGTTTACTAATAAGATAGAAATACCAAATAGAAATGCTTTGGTAATAGACTTTCTCGACAGAGAGAGCTGCCTTAACAACTATCATAAGTAGCCGTAACTTTCATACTTGCATTAATGCGTACCAACATTGCTCTATAATGTGCAGTGTTTATCCGTACATCATTCAATCATTCGCTATACATACTAACAGTTTTTCGCTTAATTACACTCATTCGCTTTGTTTCCTTAATGTTAGGTAATCAAGTGACTGATTACGTTATGATCGCTGCATTATCGACCAAGTGAATCGTAAAATAAATAAACATTAAATTTATATGCAATAAATATCTTTACTTTTACTTCTCTTTTCTAATTTCATACGTAAGTTTGATTAACTTTTTAAATTCGTGGAAATAGTATAACGCACGGGTTGTAAGTCATAAAATCAAGTTAGTCCAATTTGTCTTATCTCGCAGCTTTAACTATTGATAAGTTTTTCAATTATCTATAGACTAATTATTTAGAAAAATTAATACAGCAGGTATGTTTTTTGACCGTCTTGCTGTCGATAAAGTAGGGATCTTTGTCGAAAATTCTTAACCAACTAAAATCAGGACTAACTTTTGAGTGTCTTTGCTGAAACCGCTTGATTCAACGCGTTAAAAATACGTCTGATGTATATTACCAATCAGATTACGCGACGCACGGTGGTAGAAATGTACGCAATTTGTGAGATCGATACGGTTTTACACGTTCATGTATACATCTCCAAACATGGTATTTGTGCGTTTGGACTTATTAAAATTAAATTGCTGATCTAGGCAGTTGTTGTTGTTGTTGTGTCCAGCAGCGGAACAAGCTGGCGTACTTGTTTAACATGATTACTTGTCGTTCAAGTGTGCCAATTTGCTCGGTGTTATAAAATATTTTCTAAAATTCTCAATGGTGAAAATCGAAGTTTACATTTCAAATTTTGAATCTATAAAGCAGAAAACAATTTCTTTTAATATGCGACTCGTACACGTCTAAGGTACAAATTTTGCGAACAGTAGATTATTTTGTTCGTCATTCATTCTATGTAATTGTCAAATACCGCTCTAGCTCCAGTCACATTATCGTGCGAAATTCGACATAGAATTCTAATAGAATATCTCGCGAGAGTTTGAGCAATGATGTTGAAATACGTTTATATCTAGAAATATAGTACTTTATGTGCGCACCTTATGCGCGATTTAATATCGTCGCTATTTCTAGCTGTAAAGTATTTCGGGTCCCAAGTTTCACCTATTACGTAACTTACTTTACATAGTTGTCGAAGTTAATTAATGTTTTTCTTTGTCAGCGAAACGGGAATTTGAAATGAATGCAGTTTGTGCGTCTTTTCTTTTCCTCTCTACTATGCTTTATACTTTGTATCAAATTTATTGTTAAGTAAAATTTTCCGTGTGTTCCACGTGTTTATTTCTTTTTTATATATTATCAAATATTAAACGACTTAATGAAGTTTAGTTCCTTTTTTAACATAATAACTGTATAATCGAAATTATTTATATTATTTTTACAACAATACAACATTTCAAATAGTTGCTTTTACATTGATATGGTATACTGATTTTACTTTGAATCATATGTTTATAAAATATGTGACTTCTTATGTTTAAAAAATTATTCCATCATAATTGTACATCGAGTATTTACCATTAATATGACTTTTTATAAACTATATTTTTAAACATCATAAAGATTATAATATTCGTGCTGTGAGTGTTTATATAAAAAATTTACAAAATTTAAAAATAGATTGCAAAAGTACATCAAATTATTGTTTCAGATGGGTAGTGTTGTATAAAATTTAACTTTGGAGTTATAAAAATACTGAAAAATGTTTTTCCTCGAGAAATATGTTTTTACGAGTTATGAGTTAAAAATTTTTTCGTACATTTTCGGTATATTTTGCGCAACAGTTATTTTTTTGTTAAGAAAAAGGAGTATTTTTTAATAAAAATATAAATAAAAAGAAATTTTGTTTTTTTATCTTGTTGACGCATTATAATAAAATGTATCTTAAACTGATTTTTAATTTCCGATGCATAAAGAAGTAGTGTCATTAATTAATATCCATGTAACATCTGTTTTTCATTCAGTTTTATAATAAATCTTCAACGATTTAATTATAATAAACTGAAGAAGCAGATTACCTTACCGTTTGCATTAATAACGTTACGAGTGACAAAATCTAATTATATTTCATCATCAATATCACAATTCCCGTTCTTTACTTTAAACATAAACGTGATTTCTTATCAGTTAAACTTAGTCATACTTTCGGAGTAAGTTGACATTTCCGCAGCGCTCGTAAATTTACAGCAACAAATAAATAATCAAGTTCATTCACAAGCTGCACGCATTTCCATTCGCTCCCGTTACTCTTTTCATTATAAAATTTACATTACACTTCGTAAAATTACTTCTAGTTTTAAATTACCGTGCGCCTTCTAGTTTTCAATCAAAGATTCGCTTTAAGAAAATTATGAACAGTTAATGACAAGTTCCAATGGTATACAACTATCTACGGGACTGTCATGCTAATCGTTCATTTTTAGGTGTAGGAAAAATTCGTGCATCATTATTACATCGCTAAGTTTAGGAATATACAATTGTCTTTACAGTGATTATCCTCATCCATTTAACAAATTACTTTATTTCAATAATATATCGTATCATCGATTAAAGCCACTGGATAACTCATTTAGGATGAACAACTTAAAATAAATGAAATGTCTAATTTTACGTTTTTTACAATGTACAATTTATACACCTTTCAATTCAATGACATTCCTGTTAAGTACTCGCAAAGGTTTCTTCAAACAAGTAATAATATATATTTATTAAATAAAGTAAATGTTAAACGTTGATGTTTATCTCTGCATTTTATTCGAAGCTTCTACGTTGTGATAAAAAAAGTCGACTTTCGCGTCGCGCAAAAAATGATTCCTCCAAAATAAACGGCTTTACATATTTTCATTTGCCTTTCTTTTTTGCTTCTCATTATTTTGTTTTAGAGTTATCGATAGTAGGAGTAGGCAAATGTCTATGATTTGTCGGCAAGCGATATATCTTACGTCGTAAGCGGCCGTATTTTTTTGTTCCCGTCGTCTGGCAATAAACGGTAGTCGATGGGAAAAAGTCCCCAAGTTGAAAGTTCCCATCGAAAATTGGCGATTGAAAGCTTCTCTTTTTGCCCGCGTCGGCGTTGGCACATCTTCGTCGGATAGCATTTCTTTTTCACATTCGAATTTGGCGCGATATGTGCTTGGCTTCGTTCGCTTATCACAATTTGAATTATTGTATCTTGAGAAAAATGTGTCAAATTTACATGAAATTCAATTTATTTTCGTGGACATCACGTCGAATACGATAATACTATAAAATAGTATTTATCTACAATTGCATAAAATACAATTATAAACGAAATGAAAAGTATATATCCCGTCTAAAATAAAGCAACTTATTAATGTTTAGAAAAATTAATAATCATGCTTTGCATAAATAAATTGATATTTCAAATCATGTAAGTTTCATAGCTTTTTCTCCTATTGGTGGAAGGCGATTGATTTTTCGCATTTCAGACATTCGAACCCATTGGAATTGTGATGGCGCCATCTAATTAATTCATCGATCCCTACTTAAAATTAAGGAACTCGGCAATTCGTGTACAAAATCTTGCATTATTTTTGGCAATCTTTTAGTCGCATTAAAAGTTCCATTCTCTTCGGAACAAAAATATATATTATACAATTAAGGAAGACAATCTGGTTAAAAACTTGAACAAAAACTTAAACAGTTATTGTTATATCATTGTTAATTAAAACCAAAACTTGAACACTCAATTTAATTTCATTTGGAACTTTCAATGCGGGTTTTATTACGTCTTTAAGTTTATAATGTAAAAATTCGAGCAACGGTGGAATTCTATGGGCGTTGAATATATTTTTTTTCCTTCTTTTTTTCTTTCATATTACGTGAATCATATTTATATATGTTTTAATTTTCAGTAGTATCAAATTTAGATTAAGCAAGTTAAAGAAATAAAAAGAAATTCGTTAATTTTTATATTTTAAACTTATGAAATTATTAAATTATATTGATATTAGTTAATATCATCTCTCTCTCTCTCTCTCTCTCTCTCTCTCTCTCTCTCTGCTGATCAACTTACTTTCATTGTTATTTTTCTCTGATAAAATAATTTCATTGGGCTAGTTTTTTACACGATTAAAGAGTAAGTTCGCCAACAGAGAATAATTATGACTAAACAAGTAAATAAATTTTACATTTAAAAACACATATCTTGATTAAAATATACAGTTAGTTAAAAATAATATCTGTATGGCTTACTTATTAACTTAATTAATATTATTTTTTGATCTTGCTTAAATCCTATTTACAGTATTACTGAAATTATTAAATATTACTTAACATTAATGTATATCCAACGCTCACAGGGAATAAGAATTAGAAAAATACAACATCGTCATACAAAACTTTAAACGAATCGTATGTACATATGTAATATTATAGCGTTCGCTCGAAGAATTGAAAAAAGTGGAAAACCGGAAGTTGTCAAATTGTCACGTTACGATTTCGACCTGCTTTTGTTCGTCTCGCACAATTTTCGTGATCGATCGTAACGCGGTAAAGGCGTTACCTCCCACTAGCTCCCAACTATTAATCCTTATCGGGGGAGACGTCTTCCCCCGAGTTCCTAACTTCTGGCGTTATCGTCTTCCGGCCAACTTTCGCAGTGCCATTGTTTTGGCGCCAAAACGAGCTCGCGCCATTTTTAACCGCTCGCAGCGATCGGACAATTTCGCGGCTTGATTAATGCGCGAGCTGAGAAAAATAACGATCTGTTCCGACTGCGATTAATTATTGCGGAATAACATCATCAATAAATTTGACGAGTTTGTCGCTTGACCTCAATAAGATTTCATTAAGTCTGGATGAAGAAAAAATTTGGATCGATCACATTCCCGCAAGATTTATTGTATATTCAATTATTATTTTATCATTAAATTTTGCTCAACAATAAACAATTGACAAATTGAATAGTTTGAAAAATATTTGGGAAATTTTAAATCTTAAGATGCGATGAAAGCAATTTTTTCAATAAAGTACAACGATAAAGCGCTGTTGAATGTAAAAAGTGGACATGGAGAGTTCTCTCGAGATAATTTATAAAGTTTATAATGTATTGGGTGATCGATTTTTCAAATTCAAACTTCATTCCAAAAATAATTGGTACTTAACAAATTCGCCAAATACTGTTGAATAAAACAATATTGATTTCGGCATCATTTTTATTTACCGTGAACCGGCTAGATTGTTATTACTTTCCCATAACAAATAAAGAAGAGCGCGACCGATAAAAGCTCGACTGCGGATTCTGAGCTTTAGGCTTGTCGTTCACGCGCGGATCGATGATCACTGTGGACCTGTCGGTGGAAGGTTATTCTGCGGATATCTTCGAGACAAATGTATTCTGTTTCGGGCGATGGCGTCGTCCAGTCGAATGAATGTTGTATTTCGATCACCAATCTGACGGATCAGGACATACCATATGCGCAGGCGTAATTGTCCGGGGGACTTATTTTCTCAACTGGCATCACTGCTGCTTTTTGCCATTCGTCTCTTACCTGTCAATCATCAAATATGTATCAATTAATTTTGTAGAGAATTGTTCATTAATATTATCATTATATCTCATTCTTCTTTTTTGGTATTAAACTGTAACGTTTCTACATCGTATTAACTAATCCAATATCCGAAAAACAATCTTGAAAATCGATATAAAACTATGGAAAACGATACGAGAACTCAACTGTTGCATTAGGTTTTTCAACATTTCACGACAGACAGTAAACTTTAATATTTTGTAACGCGTTGTACTTTAATCTTTTATGTATTGCGATGTAGTAACGTTGCAATAGTGTTAGAAAAAATCGAGTTTTTCATTTTATTTTATATATGTTCGAAATTTCTATTGAGTTTCGTTGTATGTAAATGATTTTAAAACATAATTATAAAATAGGTTTATCATAATCCATTGTTTTTCTGGTACTGAAACTGTATTTCAGGCAATATTCCATCACTGTATTCGTAGCAAAATGATTGAGTTGATTTATGAACATACTTATGATAAAATATGAGAGAAATGTTAAAATAAAATATATTATTCCCATACATTTATTGGAATTTTTATACGTTCATTGGAATTCCTATCGAATTACTGCAATTCCTATAGATTTATTGTATTAAATACATATACTAGGATTTTTTTCATTTTATATTACAAGTATGTTTATAAATTGTCTCCTCACGTTCGACTCGTACTTATTTTAGGAAAATTAACTTAATTTATTGTTTAAATAGGTTTTTGGTATAAATATTAGTAGTATAGTGTCCATCCATTACTGTTTCTTGTGTTGTGTTATGATACTTGTTGAACTAATTTTTATCTGAAACATGAAATAAATATAAATCTTCTTTAAAATAATCTCAAATTAAAATAATTTATTTGTTTCAATAGTACATACAATTAGTTAATAATAATATTGCTAAATGAAATTTGAAAATAAAACGAACAAATAATATTATTTCTACAAGGCACATTATACATTCAATTGTTTGATCTTTTAATTAGATGTAGATTTTCGTGAAATTTGAAATTGAAAATTCAAATTATTTTATATTCACAAGAAGTACATCGATTACTGTTTTCCAATGTACGAAGAGAAACCTTGAGCACTAATAGAAGTAAGATTGAAGAGAAAATGTGTGGAGAATTTTAATCTTAGTATATACTACGTGGCTTCATTATATTGTCGTATTTTCAAACAATTGCGCGAAATGCCAAAATAATGGTTTGCTTCACATTTTCTCAACCTAAAGTAGCTTGTTATATCATTACATTTCCCAAACATTCTGTATAATCTTACTCTAATACTATCGTAATGTCTCTTAGTATTAGAAACGATAAATCATCGAGAAAAGCAAACACTGTACGAATAACAATTTCGTTTTAATTTATATAATACAGTTACAATGCAATAAGTTATTATCACCTTTTATATGAATTATAACATATGCTTTTGTATCCCCATATTATCGTTAACAAATAAATTTTACGCGACATATGCAAACTGATTCTCAATAATTATGCATGAATATTATATTTCATTTATTATTTATTTTTTATCAGCGATACGTATGTTTGCAATTCAACTACTCTCTTATATCTGATAATACAGTTTACTGTTTATAATTATTGTTTTATCATTGTTTATTATGGAATTCGTATCATAAAAGTGTTATAAAATGAGTTGTAACGTTTGCAATGTATATCATAAAAGTTATGATACGCAGCGCAGTTTTAACGTTTTGATTTTTCCATGTATAATTAAAGCGAGTAATGAATTGGTCAAAATAACAGTGAATAAAATGACAAACATTTGATTTGTTTACTATCAATCATAACAACACTCTTAAAAAAATCATTTCAAATTCACAGGAATCGTTTCAAAATAAAATGATATTCTGGTTAAAATAACGAGAAGAGGATTTCGTGTGAAAATAAGAGGAATTTCTTGTTACGAATGTATATTT